>JAVSCE010005481.1:0-56616 GCA_032199065.1 Smutsia gigantea
AAGCCTCACGTGAAGCTGAGGCAAAAGAAACCCCTGCACCTTGGGGACTCGAGTCCTGAACTGCCGATGTGGGCTGCAAGGAGGGTCCTAGAAGGTGCAGTCCAGGGAGGTGGAGCTGCGCCACGGATTCAGGGTACTGAAGACCTGCGGCCACGCCTCTAAGGATTCCGGGTGTTCAAGTCCGCGCGGAGTCTTCTGGGTACTGATAAGTTGGTGCTGCACCGCTTCAAGGATTCTGGTGTTTGACAGCTGAAGAGGGCCTGAGGTTTCTTGAGTCCTGAGGTCCTGGAGCCGTCCCGCCGAGGATTCTAGGTACTGAAAACGTGAGCGGAGCTGACGCTTCCGGGTACTGAAAATCTGGAGGCGAACAGCGCCGAGGACTCTGGGTACTGAAGTTCTAAAACCGTACTGCGCCGAGGGTTCTGGGCAATGAAGTGGGGGCGCACCGAGCATTCTGGGTGTAGAAGTGTTGGGCCCGCCCCCCTTCCCCCCAAGGAGTCTGGGTACTCACATCCTGTATCCGTCCCGCGAGGATTCTCGGTAGTGACGTAGAGGAGCCGTCCGCCGAGGATTCTGGGTACTGACGTCCCAGAGCCGCTCGCCGACGATTCTGGGCACTGGGATCCCGCACTGCGCTGAAGATTCCGTGTAGTGTTCTCGGGAGGACGGCCACGCCGAAGCGCAGAGGCTCGGTCTGCGTCAGGCCGAGACCGCGGAGGCTCCGTCCCCGTCCGCCGTGTGTCCCCGGGTGAGCAGGGGCCTTGCAGCTCCCTCCCCAGCTTGCTCTTCCGAGCGGGGACGAGGCTGGCCTTGCGGATGCGGTGGGAGAGGGTTGCTGAGGCCGGAAGGGCCTGCAGGCCGCAGGTGCAGGGTTTCCGTGTCCTCGGGGGAGACGGAACGAGTCGCCGGAAGAGCCTCTGGGAGAAGCCGTGAGCGGTGGCCCGGCGGATCCCGGTGTCGTCAGGCAGCCGCGTCTGGAGTGTCTCTCCCTGCGCGCTAGGTGAAGCCTCAGCCTGGGCGGGAGGGTTCTCGACGCCCAAGGAGAGGGAGTTCCCTAACAGGTCGGACGAGGGTAGGTAAGGGAGAAGCTCAGCGCGGTGAGCGGCGGCAGAGAGCGAGGGAGAGCAGAGGGAGGAAGGGGAGCTCATTGGACTCAGCGTAGGCAGATGCCTTGCCGACTTGCAAGGCCGGGGTCACCTGGTTCCAGTGTCCGCTCGAATCCGCACAGCCTGGGAACTACGCCCCCACCACCCCAGGATATAGGGGAGGCGCAGAGCACTGGATGGAGTGAGACCGTGTTCTGAGAACTCCCTAAGGTAAAGAAAGAAAGGGGATTTGGGGGGGCAGCTTCTAAAGAGCATGGTCGTACATCTGGAGTTCTCTCCTGGTCTCCCAGGTGACGGGAACTTGTAAGGCCAAGTCAGATCTCGGTAGCCCTTTCCTACTTACCTGAAGTAGGACAGAGAGTGAGGGCTTGTGCTTAAGTGTGCAGATTAGAATGAATAGCGAAGTACAAAGATGCTTACCACTGAAAGAGTGCACAGACAAAACAAAATAAGTTGATCTCAGTAGTGAGAAATCTTGAAGTCAGAACGTACCCGCACGAAGAATGGCGTCTGTGGACAGCCTCAGAGAAGGTTCTCTCGTAGTCTTTGGATTCTGTCTTTTCAGGCTTCCAAGAATGGGAAAAGCTAGGGCGTTGTTGGGCATAGGCATGACTTGTGGTCTCTTTAGGGGAGTGTTTTTTATTTTCCTCCGTTCTTGCCCCCACGGGAACAACGAATTGAAGGGCAGAGACAAAGTAGTGAAGCAGAGTAAAAGTTTTCTTTAAATTTACTTACTTTGGGAAAGAGTGCAGGAGACCTCAGAGAGGAGAGGCACCCTAAAGGGTTGAAGTTTTAATCAGAGAAATTGCACACTCAAAGGGGAGTGGGCTACCTCAGAGTTGAAGCGCTGGCTGGGAAGGTTTAAATTTCATTTAAGGCTAAGCACTTAGAAAGTGTGGGCGACCTCAGAGAGGTGCATGCTCGGGGTTTCTCTTTTTAAGGATTTTTCAGGAATGTGACAGAGCTAGGGAGTGTAGACTTGTTAAGTGGTCCCAAAATGTTCATCTGTGATGAGACATTAAGTCTCTTCTCTTTCCTCCAGGTAATTCTGCAAAATTAATTTAACACAGGAAATTTTACTGCTCTGATTTCTTCCTACCGCAGCAGCTTCTGTCTGCCAGCATCTCAATTTATGACTGACTGCCCTGCCCCTTAGGTGGACTGAGTCATTGTCTGTTCCCTAAAGAGTGTGTTAAGAATCTTACTTCTTCATTTCCTGGGTTTTAAAATGCAATCTTGGCTTTAAGATGGAATCGTTCCTGTTTTTGCTATGATGTTTAGAGCTGGGTTTGTTTGCAAAATTAATCATGATGCTTATCTCTTGCTCAGGTTGCAAATTACTTGATTAAAAAACAGCATATAGGTAAAGTTAAAGAATAAGCTGGGCCTTTTAGCAGGAAAAGTAAATCTTACAATGGCATGATGTAACTGACAAAATGAAGACATAGGCTATGCTGAGGTACTTTTATCTGGGGAGTATTCAAGCATTCCAGGCCAAGTTACCCCTGGCCTTTTGAGCCTTAACTGATTAACTCATTAACTCCGAATCTTTTCTGGCTCACTAGTTTAAAGTGGTTAACTCCTTTGAGTCCCTTCTAGTGGGCTTTCCTGGCCTTATTTTCTTTACACCCTACTCATATCTATTCTTCTGCCTACCAGTCTTAGGACCTGAGACATGGTGAGAGATGTCACGTCAACCATCCACAGTCTGTCCTTTAGATGTTCTGTGAGATGAACTTAATACAAGGAATTTCTTGATCCAGTTCTCCGAGATAGTGCTTCCCCTCAAACAGTTGACACACATTTTTGAGGGGGGAGAGTTAGTTTGGAATCGGAGGGATGTCAGAGTATAAAGTGAGGTAGGAGTTTATCTTACTATTTTTTTATACAAATTTTTTTATTAAGGTATTACTGATATATAGTCTTACGAAGGTTTCACATGAAAAACAATGTGGTTACTATGTTCACCTATATTACCGAGTACCCCATCCCATACCCCATTGCAGTCACTGTCCATCAATGTAGTAAGATGCCAGAGTCACTACTTGTCTTCTCAGTTCTACACTGTCTTCCCGAGGACCTCCCCACACCATGTGAACTAATCATAATACCCCTCAACCCCCTTCTGGAGGAAGTTTATTAAAGCAAGAGTGTCAGGGAATGCCAGATCAGAATGATAAAGGAAGTTCACTGAACGTCTACTCTGCATGGGGCGCATCCCCTGCTAGCTGCTTAAGCCAGTGTCACCTTGCGTCCAGTGTCCACTCGGATCTGCACAGCAGGGGAACTGAGTCCCTACCACCCCAGGTTTTGGGGGAGCCGCAGAGCACTGGATGGATGAGGTTATGTTCTGCGAACTTCCCAGAGACAAAGAAAGGGGGCTTTCAGGCAGGCTGCTAAAGAGCATGACTGTGAGCTGCAGCTCCATCTGGGGTGCCCAGGCGATGGGAATTTGCAAGCCCAGATCTGAGCTCTCAGCTGCCCCTCCTTACTTCTCTGTGATAGGACAGGAGTGAAGGTTTGAGGTTAAATCCAGAGGATTAGAATGATGGAAGCCAAGTCACACAGATACTTACACTGGATAAGCACAGAGACAAAACATTGTAAGTTGAGTAGTGAGAAGTTTATTTAAGGCAAAAATGTGCACACTCGGAGAAAGGGGAGTGTGGGCGATGTAAGAGAGGTGCGGTGAAAGATTGGGAAAAGGCTACACACTCAGAAAGTGCGGGCGACCACAGAGGTGTTTAGGGTCTGGAGTTTTATGGGTGGTGAAGGATTTCTGGGAACATAACAAAGGGCTGGGAGTGCGGACTTGTCAAGTGGTTCCAGAATGTCCATCTTTGATGAGGCATTCGTTTTTTCTTATAACTAACAGAAGAAATTTACCTCTGATTCCCTCCCAGGTTAGCAGTCCCTGTCTGGAAGCATATCAGTCAAGACCATCTGCTCTGCTGCTAAAGTGAGCTGAGTTATTGTCTGTTTGATTAAAATGCGGTCTTAGCTTAAGGATGGAATTTCTCCTGAATAAGCTGGATCTTTCAGCAGGTTAAAGTAAATCTTACAATGGTATGAGCTGATTGACACAATGAAAACATATATGCTGAGATACTTTATCTGGGAAGTATTCAAACACTCCATGTCAAGTTGCCCCTGGCCTTCTGAGCTTTAATGGACCAACTCATTAAGTAAGTGTTTTCTGGCTGTCTAGTTTTAACAGGTAAACTCTTTGAGTCCCTTCCAGTGGGCTTTCCTGGCCTTATTCTCTTTCCATCCTGCTCATACCTATTTTCCTGCCTGACAAAGGGGCAGATCTCGCTCGGGTGATTTAATTTGAGTGAGGGCCAGCACTCGAGGGTGAGGCGGGGGTCCCCTCGGGACAGGCTTCCTCCAGGAGGGGGCGGCTCTCCAGGTGTCCTGGCAGAGGGTTTTGAAACATGGCTGGGGTTCAACTTGGGGCAGGCATCCTAGGGAGGTTGGGTGGATTTGGGAAAGGAGGCAACCCCTTCCACCCCCTGCATCGCTACGACTCCCGTGGTTATTGGGGTGGGAGGAGTAGTGAGGCCAGGCAGGTTTTCCAACACCAGTGGACCTGTGGGATGATCACCAAATAAATGGTTTAACCTTTTTGTGGCAAAAATTAAAAACACAACCCAGAAGTAGAGATGATAATACCGCATGAACACATCAGCTGGATCTAACACATCACTTTGCAACTGTTAAAAAATGAAACTCAGTTGAGTAAAGTTGAAAATCTAATGGGCTTTATTATTTGGATCGTGATTGGACAGCATCCCTTCTGGTGAGTAGAGAGACACCCCTTTGGGCTGCAGAAAAGGAAAGGTTATTAAAGGTGGAGAGGGAGCAGAGGAAAGGAAATGTGTGGCAAAGGAACCATTGTTTTATGCGAGGTTGCCCTAAGGGGAACAGAAGGGGTCTCAGTAAATTTCCTGGTGCTGAGCAGGAAATTCCCTGTTGACTGGTTAAAGGTTCTATTCCAGGGAGGCTGAAACTACCGTCAGGTTTGGTACTAAGTCTTTGCCATCGTAGGAGCATAAGAAGAGTAACATCTTTGGGCCTGTGGTTTTCTTTTGAACACAAATGCTCTGGTTTGTTCCACGTTCGCCCCCATGCCTGTACTCTGGGCATCGCATAGCCATGCCTGCTGGTGTGAAGCATGGGCATACAGGGAGACTTCAGACCTCGGCTTTGTTACTTATCTGTGCCTCAGTTTCCTCATCTGAAAAAGATGGGTAGTAAGATGCCACATCATAGGGTCGTTGTGAGGGATTCATGAGGATACCTTGTATGATGCCTGGAACCATCTCTGCTATATAGTAAATGCCCTATAAGCATTTAGTAGTGTTAATATTAGAACTTTATGTTCCAGATCAATTAAGAGGGAAACTTTCTGCTCATTGTCAGCATCATGTCAGGACAGTCTCAGAACGAGAGGCGGCCATGGACCCCAGGTTTGGGAATTTCCAAGGACACACTCTTTCAGTCTCCAGCTCTGCTTCCTCCAGTCCCCTGCCCACAGGAGAGAGGACTGTGCTGGGTGTAGGGAGAACAGCCGGCCTGGGTTGGGTACTCCTTGCCTATTACCTGCTCCAAACCATGAGGGACTTTCCTTTGGCCATGACTGACGGCCTGTGAGCTGCACTGTCCCATCTGATCTCAGAGCCTCAGCTAACCAGTCCACCAAGCCTCTTAGCAAGAAACTGTTCCCCAGATCCTAGCCCCCTGTTCAGGAGATGTTCATCACCGCTCCTCTCGGTGCTGTGCACAGCCCACTGTGCGCCTGGTGCAGAACCGGCCTTGGGAAAAATGGCTCAGGTAGCATTCCCCGAGCAGCGCTTCTGTCCATGTCCTGGGCTTCACAGTCCTTGCCACAGTTTATCTCTCAACCAACCTGCCTATTATTGCTGGAATCTCCACTGTGCAGAGGAAGAAATCATCAGTGTTATTGAGGTATAATTTCAACACAGTAAAATCCACTCATTTTAAGTTGCAGTTCAGAAAGTTTTGGTAAATAAAAGCCGTTGAGTCTCCATCATCTGAACCAGTATGAAAATTTCTCATCACCGCAAGATGGTTTATGTCCTCAGAATTTTAATGAATTATAGGTAGAGGAGCTACATGTTTCCAGTGTGCCTGGCATTCATACCTAAGTCACTGCTGGCCATATTAAGCTGCTCACTCTGGTTCTCAGGTTCTGTTCCTCCACATGTTGACTCCCATGGACGTCAGCAGGGGGCGCGTGTCAGCACACCCTGAGCTTGTGTTCTCTCTGGGCGTGCGAAGTGGACTCTTCTCTAGTCCCCGTTTATTAGGGAAGAGGGAATCCATGTTTAGATTTATAGTGAAAAATGCTTAAACTTTTATTGAAATACAATGTATGATCTCTTGAGACCCCTCAGCAGCTCAGCAGTTTGTTATTTGTATCTCCTCCGGGCCCCACCCTTACCCCATGCTTTCCATTTTCATACAGTGTCTTGAGCCCAATCAAACATCATTTATCTATAAACACTGCAGCGTGCGTCCTGAGGACAAGTTTGGTGGCTTTGCGTTTTAGCCCGTCTGCAGCCCCGTCATCACACTCTACAAAGCTACCAATCCCTTTATTTCACCAGCTATTCTATCCGTGGAACCCTCCCTTAAGGTCTCAAAGATGTCTTTCCAATTTCGATTCCATGCTCGGGGCCGTCAGTATTAAAGGCACGGGAAGAGAGCTATCTTGTGTTCAGCATGTACTTTTCCCTTCTCTCTCCCGTCCTTTCCTTGTGCGTCTTGGTAAAGGTGCAGCTCCCACATGTTGACAAGTGTCTCCTCTGCTTCACGAGGTGACGACTCCTGTTTCTGTCTTTGCCATATGTTTCCCCCAACTCCCTGCTACCTTCTGGGTTCCTCCCCATACTCTACTTCTCTACTACCTGATCCCACCACTCACCTGACTACTTGGCCCTAATAGGTGCTCAAAATGTAACCAAAAATTCAGACTTTGGGAACAGCGCTGTAGGGAGCTCTATGTACCCTTTCCCCACAGAACAACTGTAATGTGGAAATTATTAAAAACAGCTCTTTGAAGTCACTGGCAACTTTCCTAAGGCCACTCAGCATTTGGAGAAATATTTATTCAGAACTGTCTAAATGTTTGTAAGGATAGTAAGAATCTGTGATGGAGCCACGAACTAGGAACCACCTTCCACCCTGTCAATGTGACAGAACAACAGACTGTGACCAGTGCAGGTGACACACAGCGCCCTCTCTCCCGAGGTTCCCGTTCGCGGTGGTGATTTCTCCCCGAGTGGCCAACCCCACCGTTGTCCTAACCTCCTTCTCCTGCTGATCCTGGGTTCTTAAATCTCTGGCTCAGGTCAGCATCCTTGAGGTTTGTGGGAATGTCTTGGGCTCTTAGATTCATGTGTTTCTAAAAATGGTTCTTCTTTTTAAAAAAAATGGTAGTTTTTTTTATCATGATTTTTTACTGAAGAATAATTGATGTATAATATTACACTGGATTCAGATCTGCAATATAGTGATTCGACAGTTACCTACATTATTAAATGTTCACCCCAACTAGTGTGGTTACTATCAATTATTATCTGTCAACACATAAACATATAAGAAAACTATGGCCTTCAGCAAGTGGTAGTCACTGATCACAGATCATCATAACAAACATAATAATGAAAAAGTTTGAAATATTGCAAGAATTACTAAAATGTGACACAGAGACATGAAGGGAGCAAATGTTGTTGGACAATGCCACCAGTAGATTTGCTTAGTTGCCACAAACCTTCAACTAGTAAAAAAATGCAGTATCTTCAAAGTTCAATAAAATAAGGTATGCTTGTAGCAAAAAAAAAAGAAAGAAAGCTTTGGCCTATATGCTCTATGCTGTGCTTTCACTCCCCTACTAATTTAGATATGTTTGAGAATTTGTACCTCTATCCTCCTCACCTCTATTTCAACCCCAACCACAAACCCTCCCCCACGGTAACCACAGTCCCTACTCTGTCTGGTAGTGAATTCTGTTCGTGTCGTTTCATATAATATGTGAGGTCATATAGTGTCTGTCTTCCTCTGCCTGGCATAATATTTCACTTAGCATCATACCCTCCAGGTCCATCCTTGCGGTCACAAGTGGCTGGATTTCTTTTCTGTGGCTGAGTCATGCTCCATTGTATATATGTACCACGTCTTTATGTGTTCTTCTGTCAGTTTGGTAGCTTCTATAATTTGGCTATTTTAAGTAATGCAGCAATAAATATGAGACTTTGCCTGTGTTTTTTTGTGAGCGTGTCATGGCTCTCTGTCTCAGAGTTAGGTCTCTAATCCATTTAGAGTTTACTGTTCTGCATGCAGTGAAAGTGTAATCCAGTTTCGTTCACTTGCATGTAGCTGTCCAGTTTTCCCAGCACCGCTTGTTGAAGAGCCTCCCTTTTCCCCATTGTATAGTTGTGGTTCCTTTATCATATATTAATTGACCAAACGTACGTGCTTTATTTCTAGGCTCTCCATTCTGTTCCATTGGCCTATGGGCCCATCCTGTGCCAGCACCACAGGGTTTTGTGTACTGTGGGTTGAAGTCACAGAGCATGATGCCCCCATTTTCACCATTCGTTGTTCTTCTTTCTCAAGATTGCTTTGGCTCTTTGGGGTCTTCTGTGGTTCACTGAAAAATGCCATTGGTGTTTCCATAGGGATTGCATTGAACCTGTAAATTGCTTTGGGCCGGATGGCCATTTTGATAATATTAATTCTTCCTATCCAGGAGCACTGGATAGATTTCCATTTATTGGTGCTTCTTCAATTTCTTTATTCAGTGTCTTATAGTTTTAAGAGTACAGCTGTTTCACCTCCTTGGTTAAGGTGACTCATAGGTATTTTATTCTTTTTGATGCAGTTACAAATGGAATTGGTTTCCTGGTTTCTGTTTCTACTAGTTCATTGTTAGTATATAGAAATGCAGGAAATTTCTGTATATTGATCTTGTATCCTACAACTTTGCTGGATCCAGTTACTAGTTGTAAGAGTTTTCTAGTGAAGTCTTCAGGCTTTTCTATGTATAATATCATGTCATCTGCACATAGTGACAGTTTGACTTGTTGCCCACCAATTTGGATGCCTTTTATCTCTTTTTCTTCTCTGATTGCCATGACTGGGACTTCCAGTACTATGTTGAATAAAAGTGGTGAGAGCAAACTTGTCTTTTTCCTGATCTTAGAGAAAAATCTTTCAGCTTTTCACCATTCAGTTGATGTTAGCTGTGGGTTTGTTCTATGTGGCCTTTCTTATGTTGAAGTGTGTACTGTGTACATCCATTTGGTTGAGTGGTGTCATGAATAGATGTTGAATTTTTTTCAACTGCTTTTTCAGCATCTGTTGAGATGATCACATCATTTTTAGCCTTTTCATTGAAGTGGTGTATCACGTGGGTCAACTTGCAAGTATTATTGTTCCTCACATCGCTGGGATAAATTTTACTTGGTTGTGATGGATGGTCTTTTTGCTGTGTTTTTAAATTTGGTTTCCTAATATTTTGTGGGGGATTTTCACATGTTTTTTCACCAGGAATAATATTCTAATCATTCTGTTTTTTTGTAATGTGTTTGTTTTGCTGTTATGGTGATGCTGGCTTCATAGAATGAGTTTGGAAGTAGCCCCTGCTCTTCTATTTTTTGCAATGCTTCAGGGAGAGATGGGTATTAGCGATTTCTTAAGTGTTTGGTATAATTAAGCTGGGAAGCCATCTGGACTTTAATTTTTTGAGAGTTTTTTTATTACCAATTCAATTTTGTTACTGGTAATTTGTCCAGATCGGTTTTGGAAGGTTGCACTTTTCTGCGAATTTGTCCACATATTCTAGCTTGTCCATATTATTGGCATACAATTTTCCATGGAATTCTTTGTATTTCTGTGGTGTCAGTTGTTACTTCTCCCTTTTCTTTCTGACTTTATTTGTGTCCTCTCTTTTTTCTTGACAAGTCTGGCTAGCGGTTTCTCTATTGTGATTATCTTCTTGAAGACCCAGCAGTTGTTTTCCATTCTTTTTTTTTTTCTATTCTTTAGTTTCTGTATTTTATTATGTCTGATCTTTATTATGTTCTGTGGATAAAATGAGAGTTCCTGTGGCCAGGATTCTCACCTGGCCCTGGTTGACTAGCTCAGTGCACACCTGTGGGCAATACATGGCTGTTGACTCTATATAAAGAGCTCCACCCAGTGCTCTGGATGCGACACAGTGGCACAGCTGCAAGGCTGCAGGAGAGCAGAGCAGAATTTGGAGTGGTGGCAGCACTGAGGACAGAGTCCAGAGGACAGCTGTGTGGGAAGACCTTGCAGAGAGGCCCACAGGACGACTGTGCAGGATGACTGTGTGGGACAGCTGTGCAGGCACAGGGGCCCAGAGGCAGAGACCAGCTTGCTGCATACAGAGTCGCTATGAGTGAACTGGATTTTAGTGACTGACTTGCCACCTGGAAATAAAGTTGGGTATAACCCTTTCACCCCAAGAATGTTCTGCTGTCAGTTTCTTTGGTCACATTGAATCCATAGCGAACTTTCCTGGGGCTAAAACCCATTGGCAAGACATGTCCCCTTTTCTGTTTCACAAACGATTTCTCTGTAGCATGGGATGCGGTTTGATAGCGTTTAACCACAGTAGAACTTTCAAACTAGTAGTCAGTGTCTGAAACCCTGCTGCTGCTTTTTCATCTAAGTTTATAAAATATCCTAAATCCTTCCGTCATTTCAACAATCGTGACAACATCTACACCAGAGGTAGATTCCATCCCAAGAAACCACTTTGTTCATGCATAAAAAGAAACTCCTTATCCATTAAAAGTTCATGCCAAGATTCTAGTGATCCAGTCCCCTCTTGTGGCCTTACTTGGAGTGCTAGGTCCTTGTAGTTTGCACCGCATTTATAGTTATTTCCTCTGCTGCAGTCTTGAACCACTTGAGTTCATTTGCAAAGGTTGGGCACAGCTTCTTCCAACTCCTGTAAATGTTGACATTTTTTCATCTTACCAGGAATCCTGAATATTCTTTTAATAGAATCTAGAAGGGTGAATCTTTTTCAGAAGATTTTCAGTTTCGTTTGCCCAGATCCATGAGAGAAATCACTATCTATGGCAGTTATAACTTTATGAAATGTGTATCTTCTATAATAAGACTTAAAACTCAAAATCACTTTTTAATGCATTGGCTTCATCCAGCGGATGTGTAAGCAAGCCTGCAAATTTTCATCTTACTGTACACCTCTGTCAGAGCTCTTAGGTGACCAGCTGCATTGTCAACAAGAAGTAAAAATTTGATGGAATCTTTTTTTTGCCATTTTTTTTATTAAGGTATTATTGATATACACTCTTATGAAGGTTTCACATGAAAAAAAATGGTTACTACACTTACCCATATTATCAAGTCCCCACTCATACCCCAATTCAGTCACTGTCCATCAGTGTAGTAAGATGACACAGATTCAGTTTGCCTTCTCTGTGCTACACTGTTGAACGGAATCTTGTCTGAGCAGTAGCTCTCAACAGTGGATTTCAAGTATTCAGTAAACTGTGTTACAAAGAGAGGTACAGTTTTCCAGTCTTCGAGTTTCCATTTAGGGAGCTCAGGCAGCATAAATTTAGCCTAATTTTCAGGACCCTAGGATTTTCAGAATGGTAAATGAGTGTGGGCTTCAACTTAAAGTCACCAGCTGCCTTAGCCCCTAACAAGAGAGCCAGCCTGTCCTCTGAAGCTTTGCAAACAGACATTGACTTCTGATCTCAGCCATCACGCTCCTAGATGACACCTTCCAATGCAAGGCCGCCTGGTCTATGGTGAACACCTGTTGTTTAGTGTGCCCACCTCACCAGTGATCTCAGCTGGAACTTCTCGGAAAAGATCTTGTGCCCCTTCACCATCAGCACTTCTGCTTCACCTGCACTTTTATGTTATGGAGGTGGTTTCTCTCCTTAAACTGCGTCAGGCAACCTCTGCCAGCTTCAGACTTCTGCAGCTTCCTCGCATCTCTCAGCCTTCATAGGACTGAAGAGAGTGAGGGTCTCGCTCTGGCTCAGGCTTTGGTCTTAGGGAATGTTGTGGCTGGTTTGGTCTTCTATCCAGACCACTAAAACTTCCCCATATCGACCATAGGCTGTTTCATTTCATCACGTGTGTTCAGTGGAGTAGCACTTTTGCCCTCAAGAACTTTTCCTATGTGTTTGTACCCAGTGAACAACTGGGCTAACTCTTTGGTGAAAAGGGCTTGTTTTCAGCCCATCTTGGCCTTTGACATGCCCTCCTCCCTAAGCTGAATCTTTTTTAGCTTTTGAATTAACAGATGAGACACATGACACTCTCACTGGAACACTTAGAGGCCATTGTCGGGTAACTCATTGGCCTTATTTCAACATTGCTGTGTGTGAGGGGACAGGGAGGCCTGAGCAGAGGGAGAGAGACAGAACAGCCAGTGAGCACAGCAGTGAGAACTTCTACTGATTAAGTTTGCCATCTCATGGGTACAGTTGGGGGCCTCTAAAACAACTACAGTGGCAACATCAAAGATCACTCATCACCTAACAAATAGAAGAATGATGAAAAGTGTGAAATAATGTGAGAATTACCAAATGTGACATAGAGACATGAAGTGAGCCAGTGCTGTTGGGAAAGTGGTGCAGATGGACTTACTCAAGGCGGGTTGGCCACAAACCTTCAATTTCTAAGAGACACAGAATCTGCAAAGCATCATAAAAGGAGGTTTCTCCCTTCATTATTGCATTTTAACAAATGTATGTGCACATGTAACTTACTTGGGATTTGTAGGACATTTCTGTAATGTCCCTCATGCCCTTTCATGTAAGGCATTACCCCAGAAGCTGTAAGAAATGCTCACCAAAATGTTAGCAAATGGAATCCAGCAGCATATGCAAAGGATAATATACTCTGGCCAAGTGGAGTTCATTCCCAAGAAGTGAGAGAGCTTTAATTTCCTGAAGCCAGTTCAATTCGCCACTTTAATGGAGTTGTCCTGCCAATGGGTTCCAGCCTCAGGCAAGTTCACCATGGATTCAGTGGGACCAATGAAATGACTGTAGAACGTTCTGGGGGTGAAAGGGCTTATTACCGGCTTGTTCTTCTGGCAGTAGGTAGTGGTCTCTCACTCCGCTGAGAGCACTGGGCCGAGCTCTCCTGTACTGCAGTAATATCTTACTGCGTATGGGTGAGAAGCAGTAGCCTAGCAACAGGCCAGTTACATCATCGAGTGGTTTACGTTCAGTGAGGATCCTGGCCATAGGAATCCGAACTTCCCCACAGTAACTGGGGAAATATTCATATTCCACCTTAATTGATGCAGAACAAATAAATGACAAATTTCCCCACGTTTTTGTGACACGTTCTCAGCACATGTGTGTTCCTGTAAGATCAGGAACAAGCATTCGTGTCCAGCCTCACCCACTCTCCCTCAGATTTATACTAGAATATCTAGCTGGTCTGTTAGGACAAAGAAGAAAAAAGAGGCATAAGCATTGAGAAACAAAAAGTTAAACTTTCTTCATTCTCAGAATACATTGTTGTTTACCTGGAAAATATCCTAAGGGATCTATCATAAAACTGCTTGTACTAAGAGAACTTAGAACTTCACAAGGTACAAAATCAGGTTTTAAAGATCACTTGTATTTCTGTAACCTGGCAAAAATAATGGGAAGGGGAAACAAAAAGTGGCTTAGACTATGGAGAACATAAAATATTTAAACTTCTGAAAGTAAATATAGGGAATAACATTGTGACTTTTGAGTAGATAAAGATGCAAAAGATGGGATATAAAAGGGTGTTGATTATTGGTATAAATATATATATAAATAAATCACAAGAACAAATTTTTAAAAATGCTTTTTGACTTCTCGCACAGAAGATAGGGCATTTCAGTGCTTTTCCTTTCTGACCAGTTCTACATGGTACGTTTTGTTAAGTTTCTCTAAGATAAAACGCCTAGTGTTTCAAAGCTAATGGCTCCTACTGCCGTCCAGCTTCGGATTCTCTCTTCACCATGTGGTCGCTTATTTATTCTCTGGCTTCACTCTTAACCCAATGGCTACATTTTTCAATATGGAGAACGTTCTAATGACATCATTATGCCTATCCCTTTGTTTGACAGTTGAACTACCATATTTTCTCCCTTATTTTTTAAAATAGAGATTGTTAAAGAACAGTACGACGAACCTCAATTGACCTGTTGCCCAACTGTAATAACACCATGTGTGGCCAGTACTGTTTAATGACTCCTTAGTATTACCAATCATCTGGCTCATTTTCGGATCACACCGATTCCCAGTGAAGTGCTTCACAGGTGCTTTGCTGGACCAGGATCCAGATTGCAGCAGGTCACATATGTGAGATGGACTCTGTGTCTCAGGGCTTCTGTTTCACCACAACTCACCCTCTTCCTCGTGCTGATGGTGTTGAAATACTGGGAACTGTTCCAGTCCTGATGTCTCAGCTGGGCCCAGCCTTGGTCCCCTGACCTTGGGTGTATGAGGGGTGGAGGTAGGCCAGTCTCCGTGAGAAGCGGTCCTCTGGGGAAGCCTCTGCCTGTTCACTTCTCATCAGAAATCCCCCGAAGCCTCCAGTGTGACCTGCCACCCGCTCCCCGGTCACAGGCTGCCACACCACCTAAATGGGGGAAGGATTCTGGTGGGTTTGTGAGGTGGTTGTGGTTGCCCTTGGGTGGGATATTGCTTCTACACCAGGGCCTCCCCATGTTACCTACCCCACGTCTCCCTTGGTCTTTAGCCTTGAGGTTAGCAGCATGCTGTGCATCCTGTCAACACCATATGCCTGTGCCCTCCAGTCTGTGCCCTGTGGTTAGCTCTCCTTTAAGCACAGGGAGACTGCGGCTGGGAGAGGCAACAGAGCTGTCATGAGGTCTCTTGGAGCTCTGGGCCCTAACCTGAGAGGCAGGAGTTTCCCTGGAGTGTCCGAAGGCTGTCTCTCACTCTGCATAGTAAGAAAAACCTCACTCAGCTCCCATAGTGCTGAAGCCTCATGTCCAGGCCACAGCGTGGAGCTGTGCCGGCAGGTAGCCAGGCTCCCTCTGCCCTTGTCAGGGCTCTGGTGGCGGCCGTGCTGGTGCCCTCTGTCTGTCCCCCACTGCTACGGTCAGCCCTACCTCACACGGGACAGGTGCACCCAGGCACCCACTCTCTTCCCTTCCCACAGAGCAGCCCTCCGAGGGGGTCTCTTCTCCATGGAGGGCAGGAAGGCGGCTCTGGGACCCTGGAATGCCGGAAGAGAGGTGAGAGGTACCAAATGTCCCATCTATACCATCACAGGAAGGACCCATCCCCTTCACCTGCCCTGGTGGCTGCCTCAGTACAGGGCCAAGGCAGCAGCCGTCCTGGGGAAGTGACCTGCCTGGCCTGGCCATGTCCCCGTGGGGTACAGGGTGGGAAGGCATCAAGGGGTGATGTGTGACCAACACAAACAGACAATTGAAGCAGAGGATGGCTGCCCTTGCCCCAGTGCCCAGTGAAGATGGGTTGGTTGGTGTGTGTAAGGGCAGTGTCCGTATAGAGCAGTGCCAAGGCTACCAGCAGGACAGGCTGCCTGAACGGCCCCTGTGGGATGAGGCAGGTCCACGAGCTGGGGAGGGGGGCAGATGTATTGTCCGTCTCAGGCTGCCCCTGGGTGCCACCCCCTGCAGTGTGGAAGGCCTTGCACCCGGGGGTCACATGCAAAGCTGGGGGGTGGATCCAGCCTCCTGTTGAGCAGGCCTGGGTTTGTGTTGCAGGCTTTGGTGACGTTTGAGGATGTGGCTGTGGATTTCACGCAGAAGGAATGGAAGCTGCTGAGCCCTGCACAGAGGACCCTGTACAGGCACGTGATGCTGGAGAACTTCAGCCACCTGGTCTCGCTGGGTGAGTGGGGCCTCCCCTCAGGGCTGTTTTTCCTCCTGTGCACCTTACTCGTCCCGGGTTCCCCCTGAGAACCAGGCACTGAGCTTCCTGTTCCCCTGGGGACGGACAGGGGCTCTGTACTGCTGGGACTGCGCCCTGGTATGCCTCGCTCCCCAGGTGGCATGCTGCTCCTCAGCTGCTACTCCAAGCCCAGGAGATGAGTCACACCACTGCCGGTCTGAGCCACACAGCCTGGAATGCATGGTTCCGAGCTCCTTCCCACCATCCCAGTCTCCCACACCCAGTCTGGCACCAGCAAATAGCCCCTCTGGCCTATAACCCAGAGTGACCAGCTCCTTTTTCCCGCTAAGCAGGAATTCCCTCTTCTAAACCAGACCTCATCACTTGGCTGGAAAGAGGGGAAGAGCCCTGGAGGGAAGAGAGAAGACATCTGCCAGGCCCCCATCCAGGTGAGGGGAACCTCTGGGTGGACACTGGCCTTTAGCCGTGCAGGGCAGGGTAGCTCCTCAGAGGCCCTGGCAGGAAGCTGTCCTCCCGCACCGTGGCTGCTGAGGCTGCCTGGCCCTGCCTGCCTCCCACACTGTCGTCCTCTTGGCCTGAGTGAGGGGGTGTCCTGCGTGCCCTGACTCCGTCCTCCTGCGTGGAGCCTGCCTTCTCCCCAGCAGGCTTTCCCACTGTGGCCTTGCTGACCACCCGCCTCTGTGAGGCAGCAGTTGTGTGTCTTCTCTTTGTTATTGTCTTGCAGGACCCTGTCTGTCCCCTCTTCCACCTCTTCCTCTCTCCACCATTGTCTCCAGGGCCACCTCTCCTTCCTTTCCCCTCTTGTGCCCCAGAGCCACTGCCTTTGGGCGGCTTCTCTCTGGGGTTGGGTGCCATGGGGACTGCTTGTCACGGTTCTTTTTGTCACCTGTCGCCTGGACTTGCTCTCTTGGAGCAATGGGGTTCACCTTTGGGCCACTTGTTCCCGTCTCCTGTGTGCCCAGTACTTTCTGGGCCTCCCTCCCCCAGACCCTTGTGGTCGGATCACGGGAGGTTCTGCTGAGAAGTGATGCCCCTTCTTCGGCTGTGGATAAGTGCAGATTTGTGGCATATATTCCTGTCGTGCTGAAGGTGTTGGGTTTAGGCTTCATCTGTTCTTACTGATCCCTGGGCCCTTGGGGAGCGTGTTAGCCAACTCAGGTTCAGGTGGCTGCCATTGTCATGTGCTTGGAAGTCTCCTTTGGGTACTTCTGTAGGAATCCTCATTGTGCCACGGGTGTGAACACATTTGGTAGGTTGTTGTTGTTTCTCAACTCGTATGTCTCTACCGATTCGTTTGGCAGGAGTGGGTCACCCTAACTATCCATCCACCATTGGAGAGGGGAATTTCAAATCTTCTACTGCAGGACAGCTGCTATGTTTTCCCCGATGACTTGGTGTGTCCCTGTGCAATCATGGTCCTTCTATGAGCGTCACGTTCTCTGCGTGCAGGTGGCCTGACAAGCAGGAGCCCTGTTGAGCGCTGTGGGCCCGTGTCCAGGCGCCCCTCTCTCGGGGCAGTCCTGCCTCCTCCCAGTCTCACGCTCTTCTCCCACTGCTCCATTATTTTGAAGCAGATCTTGGTCTTCCCATTCTTTCATCACCTGTATCTAGTTACAGTCACTCTATTCTGATCTTAATAGTATGGTTCATTAGGTTTGTTTTTGATAACATGAACCATTTAACATGTTTTTGTACCATGTGTGTTGTATTTTTTTTTTATTAAGGTATCAATTGATAGACACTCTTATGAAGGTTTCACAAGAATAACAATGTGGTTACAACATTCACCCTCATTATCATGTGCCGCGTAAACCCCTTTGCCATCACTGTCCATCAGTGCAGTCAGATGCCACGGAGTCCCTGCTTGTCTTCTCTGTGCTAGACTGTCTTCTCCGTGACCCCACACACAGTATGTGCACCAATCATCATACTGCACTATCCCTTTCTCCCTCCCTCCCTACCCGCTGTCCCCCACCCCTCCCCTTTGGTGTCCGCTAGGCCCTTCTTAGAGGCTGTGAGTCTGCTATTTTGTTCCTTCAGTTTTGTTTCGTTGTTATACTCCACAAATGAGGAAGATCATTTGGTATTTGCCATTCCTGCCTGGCTTATTTCACTGAGCATAATACTCTTTAGCACCATCCATGTTGCAAATGGTAGGATTTATTTCTTTCTTATGGCTGATTAGTAATCCATTCTGTATATGTACTATCTCTTTATCCATTCATCTACTATGGGCACTTAAGTTGCTTCCATATCTTGGCTATTATAAATAGTGCTGCGATAAACATAGGGGTGCATATGTCTTTTTGAATCTGAAAAGTTGTATTCTTTGGGTAAATTCCTAGGAGTGGAATTCCCGGGTCAAGTGGTATTTCTATTTGTAGTTTTTTGAGGAACCTCCATACCGATTTCCACAATGGTTGAAATAGTTTACATTCCCACCAGCAGTGTAGGAGGGTTCCTCTTTCTCTGCATCCTCGCCAACATTTGTTGTTTCTAGTATTTTTGATGTTGGCCATCCTAACTGGTATGTGGTGATATCTCATTGTGGGTTTAAATTGCATTTCCCTGATAATTAGCGATGTGGAGCATCTTTTCATGTGCCTGTTGGTCATTTGAATTTCTTCTTTGGAGAAGTGTCTGTTCATATCCTCTGCCCATTTTTTAATAGGGTTATTTGCCTTTGGGGTGTTGAGGCATTTGAATTCTTTATATATTTTGTATGTTAACACCTTGTCGGATATTTCATTTACAAATATATTCTCCCATACGTAGGTGCCTTCTTATTCTGCTGATGGTGTCCTTTCCTGTACAAAAGTTTTTTAGTTTGATGTAGTCCCATTTGTTCATTTTTGCTTTTGTTTCCCTTGCCCGAGGAGATGTATTCAGGAAAAAGTTGCTCATGTTTTATGGTTTCATACTTTACATTCACGTCTTTGATCCATTTTGAGTTTGGTTTTGCATATGGGAATGGAGAATAATCCAGTTTCATTATCTTGCATGTAGCTGTCCAATTTTGCCATCACCAGATGTTGAAGAGGCTGTTATTTCTCCATTGTATGTCCATGGCTCTTTTATCATATATTAATTGACCATATATGTTTGGGTTTATATCTGGGCTCTGTAGTCTATACCATTGGTCTATGTGTCTGTTCTTGTGCCAGTAAAAAATTGTCTTGATTACTGTGGCTTTGTAGTAGAACTTGAAGTCAGGGAGGGTAATTCCCCATTTTATTCCTCCTTCTCAGGATTGCTTTGGCTTTTCGGGGTCTTTTGTGGATCCATATGAATTTTAGAATTATTTTCTCTAGTTCATTGAAAACCACTGTTAATGTTTTGATATGGATTGCTTTGAATCTGCAGATTGCTTTAGACAGGAAGGCCATTTTGACAATATTAATTGTTCCTATCCATGAGCATGGGATGTGTTTCCATTTATTGGTATCTTCTTTAATTTCTCTCAAGAGTGTCTTGTAGTTTTCAGTGTATATGTCTTTCACCTCCTTGGTTAGGTTTATTCCTAGGTATTTTATTCTTTTTGATGCAACTGTGAATGGAATTGTTTTCATGATTTCTGTTTCTGGTAGTTCATCATTAATGTATACGAATGCAACAGATTTCTGTGTATTAATTTTGTATCCCGCAACTTTGCTGAATTCAGATATTAGATCTAGTAGTTTTGGAGTGGATTCTTTAGGGTTTTTTATGTACAATATCATGTCATCTGCAAACAGGGACAGTTTGACTTCTTCCTTGCCAATCTGGATGCCTTGTATGTCTTTCAGTTATGTGATTGCCCTGGCTTGGATGTCCAGAAGTGTGCTGAACAAAAGTGTGGAGATTGGGCATCCTTCTCTTGTTTCCTGTCTTAAAGGAAAAGCTTTCAGCTTCTCGCTTTTAAGTCTGATGTTGGCTTTGAGTTTGTCCTATATGACCTGTATCATGTTGAGGAACTTGCCCTGTATACCCATTTTTTTTCCTTTTATTAAGGTATTATTGATATACACTCTTATGAAGGTTTCACATGTAAAAACAATGTGGTTACTACAGTTATCCCTATTATCAAGTCCCCACCCACACCCCAATGCAGTCACTGTCCATTAGTGTAGTAAGATGCCACAGATTCACTGTTTGCCTTCTCTGTGCTACACTGTTTTCCACATGATCCCCCACACCATGTGTACTAAACATAATACCCCTCAGTCCCCTTTTCCCACCCTCCCCACCTGCCCTCCCACACCCCTCCCCTTTGGTAACCACTAGTAACTTCTTGGAGTCTCTGAGTCTGCTGCTATTTTGTTCCTTTAGTTTTGCAGCATTGTTATACTCCACAAATGAGGGATATCATTTGGCACTTGTCTTTATCCCCCGGGCTTATTTCACTGAGCATAATACCTGCAGCTCCATCCATGTTGTTGCAAATGGAAGGATTTGTTTCCTTCTTATGGCCGAATAGTATTCCATTGTGTATATGTACCACCTCTTCATTATCCATTCATCTCATGGACACTTAGGTTGCTTCCATATCTTGGCTATTGTAAAAAGTGCTGCACTAAACATAGGGGAGCATATGTCTTTTTGAATCTGAAAAGTTGCATTCTTTGGGTAAATTCCAAGGAGTGGGATTCCCGGGTCAACTGGTATTTGTATTTTTAGTTTTTTGAGGAGCCTCCATATTGCTTTCTACAGTGGTTGAACTAGCATACATTCCCACCAGCAGTGTAGGAGGGTTCCCGTTTCTCTGCATCCTCGCCATTATTTGTTGTTCTAATTTTTTTGGATGTTGGCCATCCTTACTGATTGAGGTGATATCTCATTGTGGTTTTAATTTGCATTTCCCTGATCATTGGTGATGTGGAGCATCTTTTCATGTGTCTGTTGGCCATCTGAATTTCTTCTTTGGAGAACTGTCTCTTCATATCTTCTGTCCATTTTTTAATTGGGTTATTTGGTTTTTGTGTATTGAGGCATGTAAGTTCTTTATATATTTTGGATGTTAACCTCTTGTCGGATATGTCATTTACAAATATATTCTCCCATACTGTAGGATGCCTTTTTGTTCTGTTGATCGTATCCTTTGCTGTACAGAAACTTTTTAGTTTGATGTAGTCCCATGAGTTCATTTTTGCTTTTGTTTCCCTTGCTCGAGGAAATGCGTTCAGGAAGAAGTTGCTCATGCTTATATTCAGGAGTTTTTTGCCTGTGTTGTTGTCTAAGAGTTTTATGATTTCATGACTTACATGCATGTCTTTGATCCATTTCGAGTTTACTTTTGTGTATGGGGTTAAACAATGATCCAGTTACATTCTCTCACATGTAGCTGTCCAGTTTTGCCAACACCAGCTGTTGAAGAGGCTGTCGTTTTCCCATTGCATGTTCATGGCTCGTACATCATATATTAACTGACCATATATGGTTGACTTTATATCAGGGCTCTCTAGTCTGTTCCATTGGTCTATGTGTCTGTTCTTATGCCAGTACCAAATTGTCTTGAGTACTGTGGCTTTGTAGTAAAGCTTGAAGTTGGCGAGCATAATCCCCCCCCCAGCTTTATTCTTCCTTCTCAGGATTGCTTTGGCTATTCAGGGTCTTTTGTGGTTTCATATGAATTTTAGAACGATTTTGTCTAGTTCGTTAAGAAATGCTGTTGGTATTTTGCTAGGAATTGCATTGAATCTGTAGATTGCTTTCGGCAGGATGGCCATTTTGACAATATTAATTCTTCCTATCCATGAGCACGTGATGTGTTTCCATTTATTGATATCTTCTTTAATTTCTCTCATGAGTGTCCTGTAGTTTTCAGTGTATAGGTCTTTCACTTCTTTGGTTAGGTTTATTCCTAAGTATTTTATTCTTTTTGATGCAACTGTGAATGGAACTGTTTTCATGATTTCTGGTAGTTCATCATTAATGTATACGAATGCCACAGATTTCTGCATATTAATTTTGTATCTCGCAACTCTGCTGAATTCAGATATTAGATCTAGTAGTTTTGGAGTGGATTCTTTAGGGGTTTTTATGTATAATATCATGTCATCTGCAAACAGGAACAGTTTAACTTCTTCCCTACCCATCTGGATGCCTTTTATTTCTTTGTGTTGTCTGATTGCTGTGGCTAGGACCTCCAGTATTATGTTGAATAGAAGTGGGGAGAGTGGGCATCCTTGTCTTGTTCCCAATCTTAAAGGAAAAGCTTTCAGCTTCTTGCTGTTAAATATAATGTTGGCTGTGGGTTTGTCATATATGGCCTTTATTATGTTGAGGTACTTGCCCTCTCTACCCATTTTGTTGAGAGTTTTTATCATGAATGGAGGTTGAATTTTGTCAAATGGTTTTTCAGCATCTATGGAGATGATCATGTGGTTTTTGTTCTTCTTTTTGTTGAGCTGGTGGATAATGTTGATGGATTTTCGAATGTTGTAGCATACTTCCATTTCTGGGATGAATCCCACTTGATCATGATGGATGATCTTTTTGATGTATTTTTGAATTCGGTTTGCTAATATTTTGTTGAGTATTTTTGCATCTGTGTTCATCAGGGATATTGGTCTGTAGTTTTCTTTTTTTGTGGTGTCTTTGCCTGGTTTTGATATTAGAGTGAATCTGGCCTAATAGAATGAGTTTGGAAGCATTCCTTCTTCTTCTACTTTTTGGAAAAGTTTAAGGAGGATGGGTATTAGGTCTTCCTTAAATGTTTGATAAAATTCGGCAGTGAAACCATCTGGGTCAAGAGTTTTGTTTCTAGGAAGTTTTTTGATTTCCTGTTCAATTTTGTTGCTTATAATTGGTCTATTCAGATTTTCCATTTTTTCCTGGGTCAGCCTTGGAAGGTTATATTTTTCTAGAAAGTTGTCCATTTATTCTAGGGTATCCAGATTGTTAGCATATAATTTTTCATAGTATTCCCTCGTAATTCTTTGTATTTCTGTGTTGTTTGTAGTGATTTTTCCTTTCTCATTTCTGATTCTGTTTATGTGTGTAGACTCTCATTTTTTCTTGACATGTCTGGCTTGGGGTTTATCTATTTTGTTAATTTTCTCAAAGAACCAGCTCCTACTTTCATTGATTTTTTCTGTTGTTTTATCTTCTCAGTTTTATTTATTTCTGCTCTTTATTTATTATGTTCCTCATTCTACTGATTTTGGCCCTCATTTGTTCTTCTTTTTCTAGTTTCATTAATTGTGAGTTTACACTGTTCATATGGGATTGTTCTTACCTGAGGTAGGCGTGTATCGCAGTATATTTCCCTCTTAGCACAGCCTTTGCTGTGTCCCACAGATTTTGTGGTGTTGAGTTATTGTTGTCATTTGTCTCCATATATTGCTTGGTTTCTGTTTTTATTTGATCATTGATCCATTGATTATTTAGGAGCATGTTATTAAGCCTCCTTGTGTTTGTGGAGTTTTTTGTGTTCTTTGTGTAATGTATTTCTAATTACATACTTTTGTTGTCTGAGAGACTGTCCAGTACAATATCAGTGTTTTTGAATTTACTGAGGCCCTTTTTGTGACCTAGTATATGATCTATTCTTGAAAATGTCCATGTGCACTTGAGAAGAATGTGTATCCTGTTGCTTTTGGATGGAGTGTTCTTGAGATGTCTGTTATTTCCATCTCATCTAATACATTCTCAGTGCCTTTGTCTCCTTTTTTTCTGTGTGTTTTTCTGTCCTTTGGAGTGAGTAGTGTGTTGGAGGTCTCCTAAAATGAATGCATTGCATTCTATTTCCCCCTTTAATTCTGTTAGTATTTGTTTCACATACATAGGTGATCCTGTTTTGGGTGCATAGATATCCTTTTTTGGGGCTGACCCCTTTATCATTATGTAATGTCCTATTTCTCTCTTGTGACTTTCTTTGTTTTGCAGTCTGTTTTGTGTGATACAAGTACTGGAACTTCTGCTTTTTTCTCCCTATTAGTTGCATGAAATATCTTTTTCCTTCCCTTTACTTTCAGTCTGTGTATGTCTTTCTGTTTGAAGTGAGTCTCTTGTAGACAGCATATAGATGGGTCTTCTTTTTTTTATCCATTCAGTGATTCTATGTCTTTTGATTGGTGCATTCAGACCTTTTTCATTTAGGGTGATTATCAGTAGGTATATACTTACCATTGCAGGCTTTAGATTCGTGGTTACCAAAGGTTCAAGGGTAATTCCCTTACTAGCTAACAGTCTAATTTAACTCACTTAGTGTGCTATTACAAACACAACCGAAAGGTTCTTTTTTTCCCCTCATTTTTCTTCTTCCTCCCATCAGTATATATTAGGTATCATATATTCTGTAGTCTTTGTCTATCCCTTGACTGACTTTGGGGGTTGTTGATTTGATTTTGAATCTGCTTTGTAATTAATTGTTCTACTTTCTTTACTATGGTTTTATTTCCCCTGGTGACAGCTATTAAGCCTTAGGAATACTTCCATCTATATCGGTCCCTCCAAAATGCAGTGTAAAGGTGGTTTGTGGCAGGGAAATTCTCAGCTTTTCCTTATCTGAAAATTGTTTAATCCTGCCTTCAAATTAAAACATAATCTTGTCAGATAAAGTATTCTTGGTTAGAGGCCCTTCTGCTTCATTGCATTTAATATATCATGGCACTACCTTCTGGTCTGTAAGGTTTCTGCTGAGACATCTGATGGGCTTTCCTTTGTATGTAATCTTATTTCTCTCTCTGGCTGCTTTTAATAGTGTGTCTTTATCCTTGATCTTTGCCATTTTAATTATTATATGTCTTGGTGTTGTCTTCCTTGGGTCCCTTGTGTTGGGAGATCTGTGCACCTCCAGGGCCTGAGACACTATCTCCTTCCCCAGATTGGGGAAGTTTTTAGCAATTACCTCCTCAAAGACCCTTTCTATCCCTTTTGCTCTGTCTTCTTCTTCTGGTCCCCCTATAATGCGAATATTGTACCATTTGGATTAGTCACACAGTTCTCTCAATATTCTTTCATTCCTACAGATTCTTTTTTCTTTCTGTGCCTCAGCTTCTTTGTATTCTTCTCTGATTTCTAATCCATTTACCATCTCTTCTACTACATCTAAGCTGCCTTTAATTCCCTCCATTGTATGTTTCATTTCAGATACGGAATTTCTTAATTATTGAATCTCCATCCTAAAGTCATCCCTGAGTTCTTGAATATTTTTCTGTACCTCCATGAGCATGTTTATGATTTTTATTTTTAACTCTCTTTCAGGAAGATTGGTAGGTAGTTCAGTTTCACTTGGCCCTCTTACTGGGGTTTGTGAGATTTTGGTTTGAACCAGGTTCCTTTGTCGTTTCATATTTGTATGTGGTGCCCTCTAGTGCCCAGAAGCTCTACTCTCTGGACCTCCTCAGCCTCTGGAGTGATGTCAGAGGTCACGGGAGTGGCAATAGTTCCTGGGGAGAGTAAAGAGCTGTTTCCTACTTCCTGCTGCAGTGCCTGTCTCTCCACTGTCAAAACCAGTGGGCTGAGCCCACAGGTTTAAGCCTCTGTGCTTTGCATTCATAGTTGCCATAGGCGGGGCCTTCTTCTCAATGGCCTGACGCCATGGCAGGGATTGCTGGTTTGCGAGCCAGTGTCAGGAACCCAGGAGGAAGGTGCAGCAGGGTGCGTATCACAGTGGGGGACCTCAGAGCTGAGTAGCCAGCCATGGGTATGGAACTCCTGAAGGTCCTGAAAGTTCCCAACCTGCTGGGCAGAGCGTGTCCGGACACCCTTGTCCACCTATGCCTTTTCCCGAGCAGCAACTCCATGAAATCCCCACCCTTCAGCAGCTCTCTTGCTGCTAGGAAGCCTTTTAGACCAACCATCTTTTCTTTGTCCCACAGCAGCCAGATATGGATTCCTGTTTTCCGCAAACATCTGGAATCTTAGTCTCTCCACGTGTTCCACCTGTCTTAGCTTTCCAACCCCACTAATCTCCAGAGCACCATGCAATCTAGGTTTGTACTCCTGAAGCAGATCTCCTGAGCTTGCTGTTCAGCAGCCCGCCTTCCATCCCCTCCCTCCTCCTTTTCTCTTCCTTCCAATGGTGAGGTGGGGTGTGGGAAGGGATTGGATCCCACTGGATCAAGGCTTTGGTACATTACCCTGTTTCATGAGGTCTGCTCTGTTCTCCAGGTGTATGTGGTCTGGCGCAGTCTTTCCTGTTGCTCTTTTAGGATACGTTGTATTAACTCTATTTTCATATTATATGTGGTTTCCCAGAGGAGTTCTCTGTCTCACCTGTCACACTGCCATCTTTAATCCCTCCCTGTGTGTCTCTTAAGTTTATATCCCACTATACTTTCTTCCAAGAGTCTGAAATCTTTGTAACTTCCTGGATTCAACACTTAGCATTTTGTTCTATATTCTTGATAACAGATTTACCCATCTGAGCTTTCCTCTCATTGTCCAAGAGCCCATTTTATGTCTGGTGCTGTCAAAGGGAGTTGCAGACACCATTTCCTCTAACCCATGAGCCCTTATGCATGGATGTCCATCTAGCTAGTATTCAGATGTTTCTGTGTGGGTCTTTGTAGGTAGCGTCCAAATACCACGACGTCTGCAGACCTTACATGACAGGCAGTGAGTTCTCACAGTCATACACTTTTGTGAGCTGAGCCCTGTGGTTCCCCAGCACATCCCCTCAAGTGCATTCCCAGTCATTTCTCCACCACCCCATGTCCCAAGGCCACTGCTGCTGTGGTTCTGCACCTTGATGTGAATGGAATCATACCGTGCCTTCTCTGCCAACCCCAGCCCACTGTTGACTTGCCCCTGCCCTGTGGTCTTCATGGAGGTGAGCTCATTCAGGCTGTGGATGTCTTTCTCATTCCTTGCTCTGTACTTTCCTGGCCATAACAACTCCTTCTCCACCCAAAAGCAGTTGCTCATTGATTTATCTGTCAGTGAATTTTAAGGAGAGGGTTTCTTTCTACCACCAGCTTCTCAGAGTGTATTGAAATAAGACACCGGCATTCATCTTTTGATCACAGAATTCTTAGACAAAACCAAGTCCATGGCAGGCCTGAAACAGTTAGAGGAGGGCCCTGGCAGGGGCTCGAACCCCATGTGTTGGGCTCAGGAAGCTGGGGTCTCCCACGTGGTGCAGAACTGAGGCTGCCAAAATGTACCCCCTTACTTCTCAGGGTTGGTAGACACAGCCAGGGCTACGTCCTCTGAATGGTCAGAAGCCACTGAGAGCAATGGGAAGCCTTCCAGGTGACATGCGAGCACTCAGACAGTCACACGTTTGAGAGGTCCCAGGTGGTTCCCTGGGAATGTCAGCACCCCGTGGCTGGAAACACCAGGAGTGCATTCAGTCAACATGGAGTTTCTCCTTTTACTTCAGGTTTTCCTTTCTGATCATGAATGTTTTGTTTTCCTGTAGCCAAAATAGCCAGTGTAAATATTTCCTTCCTATGGGTGGTTCTTGTATTCATTTTGTATGTGTATATATTATTTTTCTACATTGCCACTTAAGGGTGAGCAGCTTATGGAATAAAAAGCAAGTGTCCTCAAATATTTCCCACCTCTCTCAGCAAGGGTAACTCCTGTCAGTCCTCTTATTCACCTGTAAAAGTTCAAAGTATAAGCATGTGGTTATTCATAGAACATACTCATTCACGAATCATCATTTGGCTTTTTATTCCATGCCAACCTCCGTTCTCAGTCTGGGAACACAGCACTGAAGGAGCCCGTCCAGTCCCTCCCTCCTCTCGCCTGTGTGCAGTGGTGGTAGGCGGCAAGAACTTGGACAGCACCCCTAAGCCCCTTTCTGATTTCAGGAAAGAAGTGCTCAGAAGACACTACTCCTGGAAAAGCACGTGGAGGTGGTGCTGGGACAGTGGGCTGGGAGTGGGTGAAGTGGTCACACAGGATGGACCGCAGAGGTCAGTCTGACCAAGTGACACTTGAGCAGAACTCAGACTAACAAAACCATTAAGACATGCACATTTCTACAGGTGTATTTGGTGTTCCTTCTGCCCAGTCAGGAAGGAGTTTGTTCAAAAGACAGAACAAACCTGTCTGTATCAGCTGCAATGAGGGACTCAAAGTGGAAGTGACTGAGGCCTATGTGGGAATTGGGGTAGAGGGCCCTGCAATGCATACAAAGATGTAGTCCATGTGTTGGGGAGCCACTGGAGTGTATACAACAAAGGTGACATCTGATGTATTATTTTATTGAAGTGTCATTGACATACAATTTCCTATTATTTTCAGGTGTGATTCATCTCAGTTCATAGTGATTTATTTTTATGCATTAGGAAATGTCCCCATGATAACTCTAGTTGCCATCTATCATCTCATAAATTCATTACCTTATATTCCCTGTGCTGCACACTACATCCCATGACCTATGTTATAGCTGGAAGTTTGTACAGCTTCATCCCCTCCCCTTGTTTTGCCTGCCCCCAGCCCCTCCCCCTCCTTTGGTGTCCATCAGATTCCTTACCTGTCCGTCTGTCTGTCTGTTTCTCAGATCTCACATAGAGGTACTGTCATGCAGGATTTGTCTGTCTTACTTGACTCAGTATAATGCCTTCAGGGTCCATCCATGTGGTCACAAAGAGCAAGGTTTCCCTTCTAAGGCTCAGTAGCATTTATAACTTAAATGACACTGTAGCTGAAGTTTAGAAAGCAGACTGGAGGAAATCCTTCTCTAGTGTGTACATTCTTCTCTCCAAGAGAAGATACAAGCTTCCAACAAGATAGAGGAGCAGGGCCTGTGAGGGGAACCTCGTGGGAAGTGGTGTCACTTCTGTGGTGGCCCAGGCTGCTTCACCCCTGACCATCCTGATGGGGCACTTTTTCTCTCCAGCAGAAGGAAAGCCAGAAGTGCATCTCTCTCCCTGCCGCCCCCTGGCCGGCCGTCAGCACATCCTCATCAGGCACACAATTCATGAGCATTCTACTCAGCTGTATGCCACAAATTATGCACAGCCAAGCAGTCCTTTCCTGGAACACCAGGAACAAGAGCAGGAAGAACTCTCACATCAGAGCGACCAGAATGATAGGGCAGAAGGTCAAGAGAGAGAAGAAAACTCCCAAACCTTGTTGAGGAGAATGAGTCAGACCTCGGGGGCATCTTCCAGCCCACACCCCACACAGGCAGTAAGGCTGGGGCAAAAGAACACAGTGGTGGAAATAGAGAGCAGCCAAGCCCAAAGGGGAAATCCTAAAGAAACTGGCAAGGCATTAAAAGGAATAGAAAATTCAAGATGGGAAACGTTCAGATATGCAGAGTGTGGGCAAGAGTTTAGCCAGAAGACAAAGCTACTCGAACACAGAAAAGCACATTATGGACAGAATCTTTTGACTTGCAGGGAGTCTGGACAAGACTTTACTGATATGTCAACACCATTTGTGGACCAGAAGACACATGCAGGAGAGAATTCCTATATGTGCAGGGAGGGTGAGCCAGAATTCAGCAATAAGTCAAACGTCATAACATACCAGGGGACACATTCTAGGGAGAAGCCTTTTGTGTGCAACGAGTGTGGGAAAAGGTATACCCAAAAATCAGGCCTGAAAACCCATTTGAGGACACACTCAGGGGAGAAGCCTTTTGTGTGCAACGAGTGTGGGAAAGGCTTTATCCGAAAATCAGGCCTGACTTCCCACCAGTTGCAACACTCAGGAGAGAAGCCTTTTGTGTGCAATGAGTGTGGGAAAAGATATTCCCATAAATCAACCCTAATCCATCACCAGAGGAAACACTCAGCAGAGAAGCCTTTTGTGTGCAAGGATTGTGGGCAAGGATTTTCCCTGAAATCAGCCTTGATACGCCATTGGAGGACAATGTCAGGGGGGAAGCCTTTTGTGTGCAAGGAGTGTGGGAAAAGGTTTATCCATAGATCAGCCCTGAAAATCCATTGGACTACACACACAGGAGTGAAGCCTTTTGTGTGCAAGGAGTGTGGGCAAGGCTTTATTCAAAAATCAAGACTAATCTGCCACCAGTGGACACACTCAGGGGAGAAGCCTTTTGTGTGCAAGGAGTGTGGGCAAGGTTTTGTCCATAAGTCGACCCTGATGTCCCACCAGTGGAAACACTCAGGGGAGAAGCCTTTTGTGTGCAAGGAATGCAAACAAGGATTTTGTCGAAAATCATCCCTGATACGCCATTGGAAGACACACTCAGGAGAGAAGCCTTTTGTGTGCAAGGTGTGTGGGCAACGCTTTACCCGAAAATTAAACATGATCTCCCACCAGAGGACACACACAGGAGAGAAACCTTTTCTGTGCAAGGAGTGTGGGCAACGCTTTTCCCATAAATCATCTGTGATCTACCACCAGTATAAACATTCAGGAGAGAAGCCTTTTGTGTGCACGTATTGTGGGCAGCATTTTAGGTGGAAGTCCATTCTCCTAAGCCATCAGAGTAAACACTCAGGGGCGAAGCCTTTTGTGTGCAGGTATTGTGGGCGAAATTTCAGCTTGAAGTCATGTCTCCTAAATCATCTGAAGATACACTCAGGTGAGAAGCCTTTTGTTTGCAAGGAGTGTGGACAAGCCTTTATCCGAAAAAATTCTCTTATCACCCATCAGTGGAAACACTCAGGGAAGAAGCCATTTCTGTGCAAGCACTGTGGGAAAGGCTTTACCCACAAATCATCCCTGACAAACCACGAGTGGAAACATTCAGGGGAGAAGCCTTTTGTGTGCAAGGAGTGTGGCCAAGGCTTTTTCGAGAAGTCATCTCTTACCTACCACCTGAGGAAACACTCAGGGGAGAAACCTTTTGTGTGCAAGGACTGTGGGCAAGGTTTTTCCCGGAAATCGTCTCTTAACTACCACCTGAGGAGACACTCAGGGGAGAAGCCTTTTGTGTGCAAAGACTGTGGGCAAGGTTTTTTCCAGAAATCGTCTCTTACCTACCACCTGAGGAAACACTCAGGGGAGAAGCCTTTTGTGTGCACATATTGTAAACAAACTCTTAGCTCGAAGTCAAGTCTCCAGAGACATCTGAAGACACACACAGGGGAGAAGCCTTTTGTGTGCAAGGAGTGTGGGCGAGGCTTTTTCCAAAAATCATCTCTGACCTACCACCTGAGGAAACACTCAGGGGAGAAGCCTTTTGTGTGCAAGGAGTGTGGGCGAGGCTTTATTCAGAAATCAAACCTCATGGTCCACCTGAAGATACACACAGGGGAGAAGCCTTTTGTGTGCACAGAGTGTGGGCAAAGCTTTCTCCACAAACCATCCCTGATTGCCCACCAGTGGAAACATTCAGGGGAGGAGCCTTTTGTGTGTAGTTATTGTGGGAGAGGTTTTCGGCGTAAGTCAAATCTCCAGACACATCAGAAGACACACTCAGGGGAGAAGCCTTTTGTATGAAGGGAGTGTGCGCAAAGCCCCAGTGCACACATGGAGAAAAGAGCTTGTGTGTGCTGCAGTGTGAGAAAGATGAGCCATAATCACACCTGTGGGCAACAGAGATTCCACTCAACAGGGAAGCACTTGTGTGCACAGTGTGACCAAAGCTTTAGTTACAACTCAACAGATGCAGTATAAATCTGTTCATCTCTCACCTCCCCATCAAAGTTCCAGGGAAACTTCAGGAACCCCCTACTGCACATGCATAAGTAGCAAATACTGCAGTTTCTCTCTTAAGGGGCTTCCTTAATGGAAAGATGAAGGGGCACGGACCTAATGGCTGAGTGTCTGCACCTCAGGGTCTGCTTGTGTTTGTGTGCCTTTTTCATCCAGCAACTAATGCTTTACAAAGCTACAGCTGAGCACGTCATCTCGCTCACAGATGCATCATGCAGGCTAAAGGGATCCATAGGGATACTGAGACACAAACTCGGAGATGTTCCTCATCCATGAAGAAAAAGAAGTCTCTGTGGTCCTGAATATTTATAGCAGATTCTGAGACAAGAGGTCCCGGTTTGAGAATCAGATGCCAGGGGACGGACGGGAGGGAATTACTCTGGCTCCTGGGGAATTGTGGTCTCTCTCGTAAATACCGGATCTTGTATCTGGCCAAGCTACCATTGGGCTTGCCATTCCCTGCCATTGATAACAGCCCAGGGATATGGGCAGGCATTTTGCTGACACGCCCTCCCTGAGGCTACACAGCAGACCAGAACTCTTCCACCAATCGCTCCTGTTGCCTACCCTCTCCCAGCTGGTCCCACCTCCTGCCCATGTTCTCATGCATTCTCTACCCAGATAAAAGCCTTGTTTTATTCCATTTCATCTCAGTGTCTTCTTTGCAGAGAGCCATCATACAGGTGGTACCCAGAACAGCCTGACAACATGTGTGGCACAACAGGGATTTGGGGAATGGCTCCCTGCCTCATTGGCAGAAGAGCAGGTTGGCATGTGGGCACAAGTAGGCATTCAGCTTCTGTTTCCCAAGCTGTTCCCTGGGGAATGCCCTGGTGGAGGCAAAGCTGTGACAGGTGTGATGACTTGGGCACCTGAACGTATAGATGAGGACCTTAATGGGGCACTGCTCCCTGCTGCCCTCCTTAAAGAGTGCAGAAGGCCGTCCATTTGTAACACGCACTCAGTGGCTGTGGGGCGTTAACTTTGTTCTCTACACTAAGCGGTGCCAAGACAGCTGGTAAGATTATTCTGGTGTTTCTGGGAGGCTGTCCCTGAGTATTTGGCTCAGTAAACTGAGTGGACATTGTCCTCAGCTATGTGGGCAGCATCGCCCAGTGTGCTGGCCCAAATAGAAAAAAAAGGTGAAACAGGGTGAAATTTTCGTCTGGAGTTGCAACTTCCCTCTTTTCCTGCCTTGAGACCCCTGAGCCCTTGGTGCTCACGTCTGCACCACAGAGCTTCCCTTGCGCCTTCTGTTCTCTGGGACTCATGCCATCAGCAGCCCTAGGTCTCAGGCTTTCAGACCCGGCTTCCAGATGGTGGACTATGGGACTTCTTTGGGTTCATAATTATGTGAGCCTTTTCGTATATCTGTGTGTGTGTAGATCTCATTGTTTTTTAGGGGTGATGGGCATTTTAAAGGGACAAGGAGGGAATGAGGGAGCCCAGGGTCTCGGTAGAGTTGGTAAAGTAAAAATATTCAAATTGCTGGACAGAGGGATGTGCTCAGGCCACCTGCTTACTGTAGTTAGGATTCTGTCCTCACAGAAACCAGGGAAATCCTGTCCTCCTTGATCCCACTTGAAAGGAACGGGTCTGTGTCTCAGAAAGAGCTCCGTGGTGTGGTCCATATTCGTCACTGTAAGCCCTCTTTAGAAAATGTTCTAAGAAAGGAAGAAGGGCCGATGTGGCCTGACCTACATGCACCAGGCCTTGCACACTAGGCCCCTGCCATCAGCCTCCCAGCTGGGAGAAATAAACAGTTAAGACAATGCCTGGTGGCCATTCTGAGGGGAATCACTACAAATTCTTGAATGTTATCTTCAACATGTTCACACATTCTGAGTCAAGATCAGAGAAAAACCTCATACTTCCAGCAGGGGAAAGAAAAAGGGACCAATTTGAAATATCCCCTGGGGAGAAGTAACCATTCTGAAAAATGCCACAAATGTACTAATCCATCTAACAAGTTTCTGTCATTGAGACCTACCGCAGCCAGTCCTCTGACTCGGAGCGAGGGTAATAAGCTAGCTCCTTCCTCTAGCTCTCCTTTCTCATAAGGAGGAGGGTGGGCACACTAAGAAATGTTCCGGTCCCAAGTATACTTGAAGACGTTGCGAAGACCTCATTTCAACATAAACGTCCTTTTAAGTGCAAGCCAAGAGCTTTCTTATTTCTAAAAGTTAAAGAAAATGAACTATACCTACTAAATGGTAATAAACATTCACAGGTTAGCACAGAGATATGGGTACACTTTAAAGAAATTAGTCTTAAGATTTAAAAACACTTACTCTTCCCCAAACCTGACCACCACATCAATAGAGCCTGGTATAGTTGCAGTAAATTTCAACCAAGAGGCTCTATAAGAACAAGTTCTTAGGGAAATACCCACCAGGGGAGACCAAAAGGACACTAGTGGACACTGCAGCCTCTGACACGCAGCTACAACAAATACTAACAGCCCAACTGAGATAAATATAAAACCACACACTAAAGGCTTGGTTACTTCCAGTTCTGTCATACCTAACATCATTTTTTAAAATTAACATATCATTAATACAGAGTCTCATGAGTTTTACTTGAGCAGCATTGCTAACATAATTTTTAGCATCCAGCAAAAAATGGTAAGGTGGACCTTTTTAGAAATCATACTAGCAACAAGAGAAGAGTAAAATATTTAACAAATTGAAAAAAAGGAAACTAACCTGGGATTCTGTATCCCATGACATTCAAGGGCCTTTCTCAGACAACAAAAATGGAAACTTTTTGTCAGTGTGCCAGACTTTTAGGATATGTTAAAAACTTTCTCAGTGAAAAAAGTTATATATATATATATATATACCTATTATGAGAAATGTACATATATATGAAAATAGTTTTACATAAATGGTGTTGACAAGGTAAATATAATTTTTTTAATGGACATCTTGATTTGTTTTCAAAATAAAAGTAGCAATAATGTATCTATAGCTTATGAATAAGTAAAATGAATGACAGCAATGAGAATTGGGAATATGCTGTCATAAGGTATCTAACCTGCCCATGGGACAGTATAATGTTATTTTAGAGGACCTACATGAGTTGTTAATGTGCTTATAAGCTGTATTGGAAGCACTGCAAATTTAAAAAAATAAGTGTCATTAATTTGCTAAAAGAACATAGAATCATGTGAAAAGGTCAGAGTCACAGAAAGAAAAAAAATACAGAGAAAGTGAAGTGAATGCAAAACAATTACATTTATGGAAGTTATTAATCCAACTACAACAATCCCTTTCAAGGTAAAGAACCATACATTATCTAGAAAATATACACTTTAAATATAAATACAGACTATAAGTTAAATTGCAAAAGGTATATCATTGCTACAAAAAACAAAAGCTGGAGAAGCTACACTGACTTTAAACAGAGCCAATTTCAGAACAAGGAAAATGATCCGTGACAAAGAGAGGCATTACATAGTAATAAGGGGAACAACACGCCAAGAAGTTACCACAATCCTTAATTGCTGTGCACCTAACAGAGCCCCGAAATACACGAAGCACAACCTGATAGGACTGCAAAGAGAAATAGACATGCTCTCTGTGAGAGCTGGAGACCAGCGGCCCTCGATCAGGTAACTGAAGTACCCAGAAGGCAGAGAACTAGGATAGATTTCAATGGAGTAGAAAATCACTTGTGATATGATTGGACCAGGCATTTACAGAATATTTGATCCCACAGCATCAGAATACACATTTTCTCATGCACATATGAAATACTCACCAAGGTAGACACCATTCTGTGCAGTAAAACCCACCACAATGGATTTGACAGTCTACACTTGCTTTCCTACTGCACTAAACTCTACTTTCCATCTTTATTTTACATCAAGATTTAAACAGCTTTTTATTAGAAACTGTCATCTTTATTACTTTTACCTACTACTTCAACATTTTATTAAAGAATAATAGGAGGGGGATGTGGAGAAGATATTGGAAGCAAGTATCAAGTTATAATAAATGTAGATTGTTTGAGTGGGTTCCAGTTCCCCTTCCCCCACCCCTATGTGGCCTCCAGGTGGCACATTTGATGAAAGTGGAAATAGGTGGGTTCAAAGAACAGGTGGTTCCCCCTGACTAACCTGCCAGAGAATAGCTGGGCAAACTTCAGATTAGAAAATTCTCCATGGTAAGTCGTAACTGAGAATGGGTCTGAGGCACACTCCATGAAATTTATCCCTGCCTGCTAAAAGGTTGTCATGTCCTTTTGGAGACAGCCTCTTTCTTTCCTACTGGAGATGGAGACTGGGAGTACAGCTATGAAAGAATAATAACACTGCATAAAAACAATAGAATAGTAAACTTTAAAGAGTCATCTGTAAATAAAAACCAAGACTCTGGCACCTACCTAACCTTTGTAAGATTTTCTGACCACAGTAACAAAGGAACAAAGCTTACTTAGAAACTAGTAGACCACTAAGACATGTCAAAATGATTTAAACTCATGTAACCATGCTATGAGTCAATTAAATGATTAATAACTATACTTTACTTTATGTAATCTAAGAGTATATAAACAAACTACTTTTAATTAAAGGCCAGGCTCAGCTTTTGCTACTGTCTGTGTCCTCATTCATTCCATCAGTCGCAGATGCCGTCCATCCTTCAGGGACTCCTGGACTCGCTGGAGGTGGACTCCGGCAGCCGAAATACACCTAGTAGAAAGAACAAAGTGTTAATTCCTGGAGTCTGGTGTGAGCGCTGAACAGTGTGCAACAGGAGCTGCAAACGGTTCCTGTGATCCTTCTGCGGCAAACCCAGACAAGAAACATGCTGTACAACTCACTAACTGGATGACTTGACTTAACACAATAGAAATATAAAAAACATATCTAGTTCGCGGTTGGTTGATTCGTTGAAAAAGCACATTCAGTAATTATTAACCAATGATTGTTTTACTGCTTCCTGTAACCTAATAAAGATGCAGGAGCACACTGAATCATTGCTTAGTCTCCAAGGAAGTCTAAGCCCTCTGCATTAAACCTCATTCTGACTTGGTTTCTCATTTTTGCAGTCCCCGACTGCAAGAATTGGCATTCAGGAATATTTTACAGGTTTAGTGGTATCCTGACAAAAGCATCGAAGCAAATAAGTAATTTTAATTTTCGTATAAGAAGGTTGAAAACATTCACAATACATACAAATATATTAGTCTAGATTTTCAATCCCCTTTGCATTTTCCTTGTTAATATTTTTTTCATTTTTCTTTTTAAATGGACACCCTTAATCACATAGATGTGAACATATGATAGGAAATTAATCTTTTCTGATTTAATTTTAAATTTAAGCTTTATGTTAAAGAAAACTTAATTATGTAGGTTGGTCATGGAGTCAGTAGTGTAGCAGGGAGAAAACAGTTAATGACTCGGTCACATTTTACCATGCCGAGGGACACTGATGCAGTGGAGGGCATGAGGACTTAATAATATGGGTGAATGTTGATCTAATGTGTTGTGTATTTCAAACCATCATAATATTGTATATCAATGATACTTAAAAAAAAATAGAATAATTTGGTGGGGACAAAAAGAAAACTTGATTGTAACATTCTGGAAAGATGACAAAATAGGAAGCCCCAGGAATCTGTCTCCCAATGAGACAACACGTAGACTGGCAGAACCTGTATGGTGGAAATATTTTGGACTCTGGAGGCCTTGCAACTTCCAAGGAAAGCCTAGGAAGGTAACTGGGGTTAATTTCTATCCCTTCCAGCTCTTTGCGCACTAGCAGCCAGCCTCAGGGCCAGAGTCATGCACTCCTGGAACAGCTCGCACATAACTTGTGGAAGCCACAGTGGGAAAAAAGGATGAGTCCTCCTGGTTTCAGGGACCTGGGCTCTGAACACTGACTGCTGCTTCTGGTCAGACAGGCCCAAAGTGGTGGATGGTCATTGTTGCCCCTCCCCTTTGGCTGCAGCCCCACCCTGTCCAGCAGAAGTGGTTTCCTGGAGACCTCAAGACCAGAACCCTCTATTCCTCATTTCTCTCTCTTCCCCTCAGGAGCCTCATTAAAGACTGGAATATTCAAAAGGAATTGCATACACATCGAAAACTGGACAGTGACCACACAGTCAAAGGAAAGGCTCTGGCAGAAAAGACAAAGGAAGATTTTAAATTTACAACTCAGGATCATCCTTGTCCCTGACACAGCCTTCAACGATCAGAAAAATAAAAACATTACCAAAAACACTAAGCCCTGGTGAAGGGGGAGAATTGATTTCCAGAGATAACAAATTATTACATTCAAATGTCCAGTTTTCCACAAAAACTATAAGGCATATAACACACCAGGAATGTATGACTCATTCAAGGAAACAAAAACCTGATTCTGTAAGAAGGCAGATGGCAGGTGTATGAGACAAAGACTGTAGAGCAATTGTCTTAAAGGAATTCAAAGAACGAAGGTTAAGAAAGTCAAGAAAGTGCATGGAAAACATGGAAATATTATTAAAGAGATGGAAAACCAAAATAAAAATGAAAATGAAGTTCTGCAGCTAAAAATATACTAGCTGCAACAATAAATTCACTAAAGGGATTCAAGAATAAAGAATTCCTGAACTTGAATTTAAGACAATGGAAATAAATGAATCGGAGGAACAGAAGAGAAAACTGAAGAAATGTAAAAAGACCTTGAGGGACCTGTGTGACACCATGAAGTGACCAACATAAGCATTGCAAGAGACCCAGAAAGGAGTGAGGAGAGAATGTTTGAAGAAACAAGAGCTGAAAATATCCAAAGTTTGGTGAAAGACATGAATATACACATGTCAAAAGCACAAAGAACAAGATTGACTCAAAGAGACTCACGCGAAGACACTAACATCAAACTTCAAAAGGCTAAGGGAGAATGTTGAAAAATCAAGAGAAGCACCTCATCATACAAGGGATCCTCAGTAAGTTGATGACCAGATTTCTCATCAGAAACTGAAGGCCAGAAGGCAGTGGGCCCAGTTCCCCATAGTTCTAAAAGGAAAATAAAAACCTGTTAACCGAAGATCTTGTATCTGACAAAACTGTCCTTCAAAAGGGAGGGAGAAATAGTTATTCCCAGATGAACAATTTAGTTACAACCAGACCTGCCCTGCAGGAAATGCTCAAGGGAGTCCCACAGGGTGAAATGAAAGGGTCCTAATACTAACTGGAAGCCATATGAAAGCGTAAAGGTCTCAGCAAAGGGAAATACAAGGGCAGTTATAAAAGCCAGTAATGAGGTAATAGTTTGTAGCTGTTTTTTCTTTCTACATTATTGAAAGGACAAATACATTACAAATTATTAATTTGAAAGCTAGTGTCACTGTAGTTTTGGCTTGTACATCCACATTTTCTTTTCTATGGAATTCAAGCAACTATTGCATTCCAAAAAATATTAGTTTATGTTTTTGGACACAGAGTAAATAAAGGTGTAATTATGTGGTATCAAAAGTTAAAGGGGTGGTAAGGAAGCTGTAAAACAGCAGAGTTTTTGTATACTACTGAACTTACATTGCTATAAATTCAAATTAGTTGTAACTATAGGGTGTTAAGTGTAATCTACAAGGTAACCACCAAGAAAATAGCTACAGAACAAAACAAAAGGAAATGAGATAACAGTTTAAACATTTCAAAAAAAAATCAACAAAACAGAAAAGAATATGGCAAGGTAGCAATTGAGACAAAAAATCTGTAAAGCCTATAGAAAACAAATAGCAAAATGAGAGAAGTCCTGCCTTACCAGAAATTTTTAGTTGTCAAATATTAAACATTCCAATCAAAAGACAGAGATTTGCAAAGTGGAAAACACATGACCCAACTATACATTATCCATAAAAGATACAGTTTAGATACAAAGACTCAAACAGATTGAACCTGAGAGGATGGAAAATGATGCAACATACAAAGAGTGACCACAAGAGATCAGAGGTGGACCTAGTAATAATGCAGACTCTAATTCCAAGAGCTTAGGAGAAAAAAATAAGGGCATTACATATTAATAAATAAAAATTCAAAACAGCAAGAAGAACAAGTATAAACATTTATGCACCTAATAACATCATCAAAATATGTGAAGTAAACTCTGACAGAATACAAGGGCAAAATAGAGAGTTGTGTAATAGCTGGAGATTTCCAATTCCCACTCCTAGTTATGGGTAGAACAACCAGACGTAAGTAAGGAAACAGTGGATGTAAACAACACAATAAACCAATGAGCTCTAACAGACATACACAGAGCACTCTATGCGACAAGAGCATACACGTTTTTCAAGTACACATGGAGTATTTTCCAGGGCAGACTGTAAGTTGTGCCACAACTTTGGTCTCCATAGATTTTAAAAGGTAGATGTCCTAGAAAGTATCTTCCGAGACTACAGTGTCAGTTAGAAATCAACTACAGAAGTAAAACTGGAAAATTCCCAAATTTGTGGGAATTGGGCACACTTACACAACAAATGAATCAAAGAAGATAAAAGGGAAATTGCAGATTAGCAGTGCCCCATTCTGAGAAGACTTTAAAATGCACACTCTCTTTTGAAGTCCTGGAGCTGTAATGAACTTGAACAGGGGAGACAGGTGGGAAGGGCCTGGGAGAGATTTTCCCCAAGGTAGGAAGGGGCAGGGCCGGCACTGGGCAGCAGGGATTGCACCACGGAGGGGCCAGTGTGCACAGTGCAGAAACCAAGAGAACCAAGGCTGCAGTTTAGCCTTCACTTTATTTACTCAGGTGCAGTCTCACAATGGCCCATCCTTTTTACCTTATTTCCTACAAATATGAAGACGTCCTCTAGCTACTGGTATTACATCTGCCAAGTGGACCATCTTACAAAATATACTTAATAACCTGAGGCTGACCTATAAAGAGGAGTCTGTGTATCTCTTGACTTTCAGTTGCAACAGCAAAAGTCAGTGACTCATAAATATTAACTGTACTATCCTCAGGCTGAAAACATTTAATCAGAAAGAATTAAAGTTGTCAGGATGTCATGTATCTGGCCATCCCTCCTCTTTAGTAGCAATGTTGGATGGGTCATGGAATGACATTAGACTCTTTGTCACAAAGGGACAGCTGTGAAACACACCCAGGCCCACTCTAGAGGACTGACTACACAGACTGCTACAGCTCCTCTGGGTTTGGACTTGTGACTGCTGGTAAACTGTGCACATCAGAAACACAAAACAAACTGCTCTAATCCTCTAAACCTCCTTCTTCCCCTCGATGTTACCTATCTCTCTTATCCATGTTTTCCAAGGGAAATCTGTACCCATGATCTCCATGTCCCTATGTCCTATTTTCCCTAAATCCATTGCATAGTAGCCTCTGTCTTTGCCACTAGGATGAAGTAGAGTTGCCAGGTCGGGAGGCAGCTCCTAAGTTGCCAGAAGCAGTGCACATTTCAAGTCTGTGTTAATGACTTTACTGATGCATTGCACAAAATTGATTGTCCCTTGATCCTCTCAATACCCTTGACCTTGACCTCACGGGGACACTCTGGGCTATACTGCCCCAGTATCTCTAGCTGCCAGCAGTACACAGTACCTGTGTGTGGTTGGTGGGCCGAGCCCCCCGTGATGCCATTTAATCCTTGTTGTAGGTCAAATTGTGCTGGAGGCCAGGAGTTCCAGCTTTAAAATCAGACACCTGAGTCTGAACCACGGCTCCTCCGGGGCGTAGCTGGAAGCGCCTGAACAAGTTGCTTAACCACTCTGAGCCTCCAATCCCCATAATGAAGTCTGAGTAATGACAGTAGTCCTCACTATCCCTACCCGGTGGGTTTACTATACTGCGTGGGAAGTGCCTAGCATCCGGTGTTCCCTGATGAATGGTACTGCCACCCACCTGTCCCCCAGCCTGTCCCCTCGGCACATGCCCCTGCCTTTGTCTTCACTAAAGCTGGTTGCATCTAGGCTGTTGCTGTGGTCCGGGCTCCATGCTCACCATGTGCAGTTCACCCTCCACATTCCCACCACAGGGGAATCTGTGGCACAAAGTCAGATTGTATTTCCCTCTGGTGTTTATACCGTCACTGTATTTTGTCCAGATAACTGTTGTACACTTGTCAAAGGATATTATAAGTAATTCTGCAAGTCAGGTGCCTGCAAGTAAAGAGTGAGCTTCTAATGGAACAAATGGTCTTTGTCATCTTCATCTGATGCAGGGCAAATGTTGAATGATAGGTGCTGGATGGATAGATAAAAACCCAGGTCTCCAGAATTGGTTCTGTTGCTACATCCTTTATAAATATCTTGTGAAATGAACAGAATAGAACTGGGTGCTTCTGACTATATGGGGAACGCTTTATCGCATGACACTACACCACCACCCATAGACGTTGGCCTAGTCAAAGGAAATAGGCTCGCTCTCAGAAATCAGTCTGAATGAACTATGAAATTGGGGGGGTCTGGACATTAGGCTTGGGGAGAAGGAGGCATGTACTGAGTATATGCACCAGCTTCCTTTTTTAGCTTTCTGGGACAGGTATTTGTTTTCATCCTCTTGAGGCCTCTCCTTTAAGTGTCACTACTCAAGAGGAAACCTTCTATAGAAATGGAGGGTTTCTCAGTGAACAAGACAGAAAAGATTTCTGCATTCGTGAATTTACCTTCTGATGGGGATGATAGTGACCATTATACATCAGATATATTTATATCTACATAAACATTTAGAAAAAGTACAGGGGGAATGAATGCAGTTCTCAGGTGTAAATACATTGGTCCTATTAGGCCACGTTGAGTAAAGATGTTTGTGCAAGACATGAACATGAAAAAGCAGGAGGCTGCTTCAATTGTCAGGCTGTGTGCCGGCAGCCATGTTTGTGAGCATGTAATTTTAACTTACTTTTATTTGGAATTTAGTCACCTCATATCTTACTCATGGTTTTGAAACATGGGAGCAGTGTGCCCTACCTTTACCAGAATCTCCCCTTTACGGGGAGCTAAACCTGCTTTTTCAGCACCCCAAGTTGTGCTTGAGGAATTGCCAGGTGGAGTAACAGGAATTGGGGGTGTTTACTGGCTGTGAGCCGCCTCCTGTTTAAGCTCATGCACTGTGGAGTCCACGAGGTCTATGTCCTTTTAATGGTTTACAGCAGGGTCCTAAACCTTTACAGTGACCTTCCAGAGTAACTCAGTTGACATCGTTAACCGTAAACATGGAGGCTTAAAAAACCTTGATTTGTTAACTGAATGCTAACTTTTTAAGGCAGATATGTCAGTGTTTTGCCTTCACCTACATTTCTAAGACCCAGTATATTTTTCCTGGTCTAAGATTTTCCGCAACCATCACATTTTCTAATGAGCACAAGCAGCCTGAAAACTATTCCTTAGCTCTACTCTCACATTCAGAAGGAAGTGTCCATTTATTGTTACCCTTTTCAGCAGGTGGATTGAGTGTCTGCTGTGAGCGCATACCACTTACCCCTGTGTAGTTTAGAGCAACACATTTGAGCTCATTTGACCTCTTTGCCTGCACAGCAGACAGCCTTCATCTCAGTTCTGTGCATTGCACTTGCCTTCAAAGACCCAAACTGTCTTGACATGATTGACTTGCGCCCCGATGGCCCCACGGGGAGAGACGTCAAGTACAGGCACCTCATTTGGGAGGTGATCCCAGCAGGCCCTGTGAGGAAGGTTGTAAGACAGGGGAAGGAAGGACTGAACACCGGTTTCATAAAGGAGCAGGTTCCTTGTGTGAGAGGCTGGGAACTTGGAGAGTGTGCAGAACATTGTATGTGTGTCTGCACATGGGGCAAGAAATCTGTGATATTTATCCACAATTTCAGCCTCTCCCTAGTTTGAGGCCTGCACCCAGAGCAACACTAGGCCCCAGTCTACGTGCCTGGGTGCCGTGTGGCCGAGAACGGCCTCAGGTAGAGAAGCCCAAGGACTTACACAATGGAGCCCTCGGCCTGTCAGGGCTGCTGCGGGCCAACGGGGTTTGGTAGCATCTGCTGCAGCCTTGGACCCTCGGCCATTTGCGGACTGGCTCCTGACCCCCGCTCCAGCCGCCTCTGAGCTTTCTCCCCAGCCAGCCTTCCATTTTCGCGGAACTCAGCCTTTCCCAGTTCGCACGTCTCCGAGCTCTGTCCATGTCGAGCCTTCTGTACAGAATGATTCAATCCTCCTCCCGCCCGCACCTGGGGGCGGGGTAACTCCTTGGTTTGAATGTCACTCCCCCCTGCCAAGCCCGACCCAGCAGCCCTGCGGAGGGCCTTGCTCCTTCCATTTCACGTCCCCAGTGTTCACGTGACTGTTACACACTCAGCCCAGTCCTGGAGCCACAGTGCGCCGACGATTCTGTATACTACAGTCCAGCACTCCCCGCGGAGGATTCTGGATACTGAAGTGCTGGACTTGCCCCGCCGAGGATTCTGTTTACTGGAATCCTGGGGCCGCCCCGCCGAGGATTCTGGGTACTTACTTCCTGGAACCCTCTGCTGAGGATTCTGGGTACTGACGTCCCGGCGCTGTCCCGCCGAGGATTCTGGATACTGACTTCCTGGAACCCTCTGCTGAGGATTCTGGGTACTGACGTCCCGGAGTCGCCCGCCGAGGACTCTGGGCACTGGAGTCCCGCGCTGCGCCGCGGATTCCGGGTAGTGTTCTCGGGTGGACCGCCCACGCCGAAGCGCAGAGGCTCGGTCTGCGTCAGTCCGAGACCGCGGAGGCTCCGTCCCCGTCCGCCGTCTGTCCGCGGGTGAGCAGGAGCCTTGCAGCTCCCTCCGCAGCTTGCTTTTCCGAGCGGGTATGAGGCTGGGCTTGGCGGATGCGGTGGGAGAGGTTTGCTGAGGGCGGAAGGGCCTGCAGGCCGCAGGTGCAGGGTTTCCGTGTCCTCGGGGAAGACGGGACGAGTCGCCGGAAGAGCCTCTGGGAGAAGCCGTGAGCGGTGGCCCGGCGGATCCCGGTGTCATCAGGCAGCGGCGTCTGGAGGGTCTCTCCCTGCGCGCTAGGTGAAGCCTCAGCCTGGGCGGGAGGGTTCTCGACTCCCAAGGAGAGGGAGTTCCCTAACAGGTCGGACGAGGGTAGGTAAGGGAGGAGCTCAGCGCGGTGAGCGGCGGCAGAGAGCAGAGGGAGAAAGGGGAGCTCATTGGACTCAGCGTAGGCAGATGCCTTGCCGACTTGCAAGGCCGGGGTCACCTGGTTCCAGTGTCCGCTCGAATCCGCACAGCCTGGGAACTACGCCCCCACCACCCCAGGATATAGGGGAGGCGCAGAGCACTGGATGGAGTGAGACCGTGTTCTGGGAACTTCCCTAATGTTAGAACCCAGAACTGCTTCCGGGCATAGCAAGCCCCCCCTTTGTATCACCTGCAGCAGCTGCACCCCAGCCTTGAATCCCCCCAAGGCCTGACCCCCAACCTAGTTCTGAGAAAAATGTGTTCTAGTTACTGGAAAACCCACCCATTGTTCAAGTGACTCTCATTCTAGGTAGTTTCCCTAGCAACGACCAGCCACCTGACCAGAAAGGGCAAAGGTAACCTGCCGTTACCATAAAAGGTTCCTACTTCCCTTTACTTGCATAACTTCTAAGTTACATCAGCCGGCAACTGGGCGCCAGCTGAGCTCAACCTATAGAATACTTGTTTTAAACCATCCGATCAGCACCCTCTCTTCCTGAACCTTGTAATGCATAGAAGTCACGGGACCAACTTCATGCTCAATTTCCTTTATAAGCAGCTTACCCCTTGCTGCCACTGCTGCTTTCTCCTTTAGATACAGCCATTCTGTCTTTCAGGCAATAAACTTCGCTGCTGGAGTTCTCCTGTGCTCTCTTCTTGAATGAGGGAATCGGGTAGCTGAAGAACTCCTTTCAGGCATGACTTGTGGTCTCTTTAGGGGAGTGTTGTTTATTTTCCTCCATTCTTGCCCCCATGGCAACAAAGAATTGAAGGGCACAAAGTAGTGAAGCAGAGTAAAAGTTTTCTTTAAAGTTACTTATTTAGGGAAAAAGTGCAAGAGACCTCAGGGAGGAGAGGCACCCTAAAGGGTTTAAGTTATAATTAGAGAAAGTGTGAAAGGGTTCTTCAGCTACCCGGCTCGCTCCCAAGAAAAGACACGAGAACTCCGTCAGCGTGATTTTATTCCTTGTAAGACAAAACGGCTGTCTCGAAAAGAGGAGAGCAGCAGCGGCAGTAGGGAGGGTGGTGTTCATATAAGGGATTGGGGCCTTGGTGAGCAGGATGTTGGTCTCATGACTTCTGAGAAACAGAAACTGCTGCAGTTGATAGGGGACTTTGCTACACCCAGATGCAGCTACTGCAAGTGATAAGGGGTTTGCTATGCCCGGATGCGGTTTTTAGGGCTGTGTGATAATGGAGACCTAACATTCTCACATTTTGTTTTATTTCTTATGCAGGGTGTAGGGGATGGGGTTGAAGTGTTGGATCATCTGGCTTCTTCGTGCGGGAAGAGGGGCGAAGGACTGCCGATGGCTTGGGCTTCTGTCAGCACTGCGTTTTCTGGTGGCAGGATCTTTCTTCCATTGGGAGGCGGTGGTACTCCTGCATGATTAACTGATTGATTGTTTGGTTAGTGATTTTTGAAATTTGAGTTTGAATGAGGTTTTTTAGAAAATTAATTAGGCAGGGAGCAAAGAGTAGGAGAAGGCAGAAAATGATGAGAGGCATGAGGAGAAGAAGTAGGATGTCTCTCAGAGTTGAAGAGAAGGGCCACCAGTAAGGGCTGTTGTCTCTTTTTGCTAAAAGTTCCTCAGATAATTCTCTAAGTTTGTGAATGTTCTCTTCAACTATGCCTGATTCATTGATGTAATAACAGCATTGTTCTTGCAGGAAGAGGCGGGTACCTCCCTTTTCGGCTGTGAGGAGGTCTAGCACTCTGCGATTTTGCAAGGCTGCTTGTGCTACTGAGGTTACTTGCCTCTGAAGTGATGCTAATGACTGTGCAGTTGAGTCTAGGGCCATCTGGAGCTTTGTGTTCAGTTCCTCGATGCCCCATAGGGAGTGTCCTAGGGCTCCTCCGGAGAGTTCCAGTTCCTACAGTGGAGGCTGATAGGGACAGCCCAACTAAAATTGGGAGGAAGGCTGCCCATTTTTTGCAGTGTTGTGGCAGTAGCCACTCCATTTCTGCTTTACTGTACAGAGTTAACTGGGGGACTACAGTGACTATGAGACAGGGATCGGAGTTGTTTGGGAAGATGCAGGTAGTTAAGGAGCTGTTGCACCAGAAGAATTCTCCCTGCTTGGAGAATGATGTCTGAGAGCATGTGATGTTGTGGGTGCAATTCTGATGGGTACGGGAAGCTTGTGGTGAAAGAAGACACAGCCGGGTGGTGGTTATGTTTTCTTCAGTAGATTCCCAGAGTGGGATGTTGGTGATTGGAGAGATGGGGGTTTCTCTGGGGGTGTTTCTGGGAGTATATGTGGATATGTTAAGGGGTACTGCAGCTAGGAGAGGTCGTGTGAGGGATGCACAAAGGAAGCATTTGTGAGGATTAAGGTTTGGCAAAGTTAGGTTCAGGAGGGTGAGGCTTTTTTGTATGAGGTGTAGCCAGGAGAAGGGGGAAGTAGCAGGGCGCTTCTCTAGAGGGGGTCCATTGAGTTCAGTGGCTAGAATCTGTTCAGACTGTTGAATTTTATGAGAAATTTGGGTATGCTGGTGAGAGATGGATACATACTTGCGAGAGATTGAGAGCTGACCTGTTGGGAGGCTATGCCAACGACTTGAGTAGAATTTTCCTCTCTCGCCTCCTGCTCATCAGTCTTCCCATGGGTCTGTGATGACTAAAATGTATCTTCTAGTGACTTGGTCAACTCTAAGGATTCCGTGACTGCTTTCGGGCGTATGATGTATTTTACAAGACCAATAGGGGCATCCTCCATACTGTAGGTAGCTTTTGCAGTACGGTTGTTTTTGGTCAAAAGTGAAGCACGTGTAGGGCCCAGCAACAGAGGGATCATTGACAAGTTTTGAGTTGCAGAGTTCAAGGGTGATGGGTTCTTGGCATCCTTTTATAGGGCAGTTAGCAGTGGCAGTGAACTGAGTTTGTTTGATATTATTTTGAGTGTATGTTTCTCTAACTTTAAACTGCCAGATGTAGGTGAGGTGTGTGGGAGAAATAAGGTTTAGGCAAAGGATAAGGGCAAAGGGAGGTGACTGTGAGCTTGTGAGGATACAGTGGGGGAGGAAGATAAGGAGGGGGAGGACAGGCTGGAGGAAGGGAATTGATTGCATGACTTTTAACTTGTATCTTCGCTGGTCGGTGGAAGGCTAGGCTTGTGTACTTTCTTGAGGCACAGAGTGAGAAGCTTTATCTGTTCCACTTCATAGGAGTCTGCAGGATGTGGGGAAAAAGGGAGGGAAGGGGTGTATGGTTTAATGTGTGAATGGTGTATCCAATAAGGAATGTTAGTAAGTTTGGCTGTGGTGGGGGTTGTAAGTATGACTCGGTGTGGGTCTTGCCACTTGGGGGTTAGAGGGTTGTGCTTGGTATGGGGAGGAGAGAAAAAGACTAGATCTCCTAGCTGGTAGGGATTTGAGGTGTTTGTCTCTGCAGGGGCTGGGGTGGTCTGGTTGGTGGTTGTCCATACTAGGGAGCGTATGTACTGCAGGAGGGAAGTGAGTAAGTGTGAGGGGAGTGTTCGTGGCTGAGGGCTTATTCCCCGGGGGAATAAGAGGCCAGCTGTACATGAGCTCAAAAGGGGGTAGGTTCGTGGGTTTCTTTGGTAGTCCTCCATTCTTGAGGAGAGCGATGGGTTGAAGCTTGACCCAGTCTAGGTGAAGTACTAGGGATAGTTTGGTAAGGGTGTTCTTTAGAGTCCGATTGGTTCTCTCTACTTTCCCTGAGGACTGTGGTGATAAGGGATGTGAAATCGCCAAGGGATAGAGTGTGTTTTGGTTATGGCTTGGGTTACTGCAGAAGTGAACTCAAGGCCCGTTGTCTGACTGCAGGGAAGTGGGGAGCCCGAATCTGGGAATGATGTGGGTAAGGATGATATTAGCTACTGTAGAGGCTCTTTTGTTGCTTGTTGGAAAGGCTTCTACCCACTCACTAAAAAGTGTCTACTAAAACAAGGAGGTACTTGTACTTTTTTACGGTAGGCATGGATGTGAAATCTACTTGCCAGTCAGCGCCTGGGAGGAATCCGCATGCTTGGTGGCTGGGAAAGGTGGGTTTATGAGTAGGTGTGTTAGGGTTGACTCTCTGACAGATGTTACAGGTGGAAAAAATATGTTTGAGGAGGACGAGATCATCTGATGACAAAGGGTAAAAAGGTCTTAAAAACTGCACAAGAGCTTGACTGTTAGAGTGGAAGATGGTGTGTAGGTAAGTGAGGAGGTCTGCCATATTAAGGGGAGGGATGGAAGGAGTGGGTGTGGAAGGAGTGTATGGGTCCCATAAATGTTGCTGCAGCGGCTGCTTTGACTGCAGCGGCTGCTCTGTTTTTCCCATTGGACACGAATGACTGATCTGTGTGGTGGGATTTGCAGTGCACGAGGCCAGTGGGCTGTGGGAATCGTGAGGCTTCTAACAAGGCTGTGATGAGCTTCCCGTGAGTGATGGAGGCCCCTTTTGTGGTGAGGAATCCCCTTTCTTTCCAGATCACTGCATGGGAGAGTAGGATATGGAGAACATATTTGGAGTCTGTGTAGATGGTGAGGGCTTCTCCCTTCGCTAGGGTAAATGCGTGGGTGAGAGCTATGAGTTCTGCTTGTTGGTTAGTGGTGTGCGGGGGCAAGGGGGCTGCCTCTATAGTCTGGGTGGGGGAGACTACAGCACACCCAGCTCTCCGGGTGCCATTAGGGGTGATGAAAGAACTCCCATCAGTAAACCATACATGTGTGGCTTGTTGGAGTGCTACTTCTTGTAGGTTAATAATAGGATGAGGACGAAGGTTTTCTAGGGTTTGGATGCAATCGTGTTCAGGTTTTGGATTTGTTGAGGCATCAGCCGGGGAAGGGAGTAGGGAGGCAATGTTGCTAGGGGTGCATGTAGCAAAAGAAATGGATCTTCTAGGAAGGTGACTTGCAGGGCTAGGATTCGGCTGGGGGAAGGGTTTTCAGACTTTTCTTTGTTAGGAGTTCTGACAGGCGGTGGGGTGAAAAAATGGTGGTGGCTGTGCCTGAGGTGGGCTTTCTTGCCTGTTGGTGAAGAATAGCTGCAGCTGCTAAGGCGCAGAGGCATGATGCCCATCCACGGGTGGTGGTGTCTAATTGCTTTGAGAGATATGCTACAGGGGCGGGTGTGGAGAGTGTGTTTTGGCAAAGGATTCCAAGGGCGAACCCGTGGGTTTCATTAACATATAGGAGGAAGGGTTTGGAGAGATCTGGCAGGTGTAGGGGTGAGGCTCGTAGGAGAGCTTTCTGCAGGGAAGAGAAGGAGTGTGTTACTGGCTGCAAAAGGGGCTCGGAGAGGGGGCCTTTTGCTGCAGCATAGAGGGGAGCTGCAAGTACCAAGAAGTTGGGGATCCAGCTATGGAGAAAATTTGCTAAGCCTAAGAAGGAAAGGATCTCTTCTTTTGTAGAAGGGACAGGGATATCACGGATTAGTTGTTTTCTGCATAGAGTTATGGCTTTTCAGCCAGGGATCAGAAGAACACCTAAGTATGAAACTGAGATGTGGATAACTGCACTTTTTCTGGGGAGACACGGTAGCCGCAGTCGGAGAGGTGGTTTAGTAGGGTGATTGTATCTTGTGAGATTGCTAGGGAAGCGCTGCATAGAAGAAGGTCATCGACATATTGTAAAGGGTAGAGTGAGGGAAAGAAATATGTTGGAGGTCGTGTGCTAGCACTTGGCCGAATAGGTGGGGACTGTCTCTAAAGCTTTGGGGAAGGACCGTCCATGTCAATTTGGTAGAGACACGGGATGTGGGATCTGTTCATGTGAAGGCAAAGAGATTTTGGGAATCAGGATGGAGAGGTATGGTAAAGAAAGCATCTTTTAAGTCTACTACTGAAAAATAGGTGGTGGAGCTTGGGATGGAGGAAAGGAGAGTGTATGGGTTGGGTACTACTGGATGGATGGGGATGACTGCTTCATTTATGATTTGGAGATCTTGGACTAACCTGAAAGTGCCATTAGGCTTTTTAACTGCAAGTATTGGGGTGTTGAATGGGGAGTGGGTTGGCGTCAAGAAGCCTTTTTTTAACAGATTTTGGATGATTGGCTGGAGGCCGAGCTGGCTGCACAAGGGTAGTGGGTATTGGGATTGTGATGGGAAGGAGCCTGGGTTTTTAAGACTGATCTGGACTGGGCTGCACTTAGCTAGGGATGGGTTGTTCGTGTCCCACACAGAGGGATTTACAAGGTTTGGTGGTAAGGGTGGAGCCGGGATGGGGGAGGGGGCGTTCTGAAGACAGAGGAGGAGATGGACCACTGGCGAGTCTGAGTTGAGGTGGTGTGAGGGATGAGAGGAAATGGAAGCCCCCAATTTGTGTAAAATGTCTCTGCCAATGAGGGGGGTAGGGCAGCATGGGATAATGAGAAATGAGTGTGTCAAAGTGGTTTGAGTTATAGTGCAAGTGAGGAGGGTGGTTGAAAAGGGCTGGTAAGGGGTGCCGCAAACTCCAATGATAGATAGGCAAAACTGGGAGTTGGGGCCCTTGTATCAACACAGAATGGAGTAAGTAGCTCCAGTGTTGATGAGGAAGGAGAGTGGGATTCCTGCCACCGTGACTGTCACCCAGGGCTCTTCAGTGGTGATGATGGTGGTGGCAATTCAAGAGAGCCCTGGGCCCCGCTAATCTTTGTCTCCTAGGTTGAAGATGGCGGCTGGGGATGGGGCAGAGACAACTGGCCGTGTGCTTCTCTGAACACTACGACAACTCCTCAATGTCCATGGAGGTGGCACTTGGGACAGGGCCCAGGGGGCTTTCTCGGGTTGGGGCAAGCTCTTGCCCAATGGCCTGCTTGGCCGCACTTGAAGCATGGTCCTGGTGGGGCTTTCTTCTCAGGCCCTCAGGAGTTGACAGTCACAGGAGGAAAGGCTTTAGCCATCATTTGGTATTTTTGCTGATATTTATGTTTTAGGGCTTTCTCATCTCTCCCATTATACACTTTGAAGGCTACAGTTAAAACTTCAGACTGTGGCGTAAGGGGCCCCCGCTTGAGCTTTTTAAATTTTGCCCTTATATCGGGAAAACTTTGAGCAAAGAAATAAGTCATTAGGAGTTGCCACCCATCAGGGGTTTCTGGATCTAGATTGGTGTACTGTAGGAGGACCTGTGTGAGCCTGTCTAGGAAGGCTGAAGGGTTTTCGTCTTTATCTTGGAGGACATTTTGTAATTTTTCATAATTAATGGCTTTATTGGCCACTTTTTGGAGGCCTGCCTACGAGACAGGTAGTAAACTGGTCTCAGCGAACCATGTCTTGGGGATGGTTGTAGTCTCATTCTGGGTCTCTATCTGGCACGGCTTCTGGTCCCCTGCGGTGAGTGGGGTTGGTGAGGTGCATATCATTTGCATGGGCTCTAGCCTTTTCCCAGACTCGCCTGCGCTCTTTGGACAGGAGGGTACTAGACATGATGACATGGAAGTTGTGGAAGGTGAGATTGTAGGATTGGGTGAGGTACTAGAATTCTTTGATATAGGTTGTAGGGTTGGAAGTGTAGGAGCCAAGGCGCTTTTCACTTTGCAAGAGGTCAGAAAGGGAAAAGGGAACGTGTACTCTAATGACACCTTTGGCTCCTGCTACACTTCCCTCAGTGGGGCTAAGAGGTGAGCTTTCGTGTGCCTGTGAGTGGTGGGCAGACTGGGAGGCTGGGTTGAGAGAAAGTGGGGGAAGTGACATGGAGGCTGTGGAAGGAGAAGAAGGGAGTGTTGGAGGGGTGGAGGCAGGCAGCACACTTGGGGCTGCTGTGGAAGGAGAAAAAGGGAGGGTTGGAGGGGTGGAGGCAGATGGTGCACTCGGTGCTGCTGAATGATAAGGGGGGGTTCATCTGCGGGATTGGGTCTAGGGAAGAAGAGGGAGCGCTCAGAGGGTTTGAAAGGACAGCAAGGACATGTTTGGGGTGACAAGAGCTACACAGAGATGGCTTGTTTTGAAGATAGAAGAAAGCTTGAACATAGGGAATCTCCTTCCATTTGCCTGAACGCTCACAGAAATTGTGTAGGTCTCAAAGGACATTAGGGTCTAAGGATCCATTTTGAGGCTAAACCGTTTTATTGTCTAAAGGGTATTGGGGCCAAATCTGGTTACAGAACCGAATTAACTTGAAGGGTTTTAGATCTGAATGTAGATGAAGTGTTTTGAAATTGTCTAGAAGGCAGCCAAGCGGGGATTTGGCAGGGATGGAGGGAGACGCTCCCATTGTGACTCTTTTGTGGAGATTCTGCAGCACACTCGGGCATCCCTCGGGGGTGGGGCTCAGAACTCAGAGAGGCCCAACTCCAAGTGAAGGGGTCGTCACCTCTGTCACTGGAGGGGCAAGCGAGCCAGCAGGTGCCTAGTACTAGGACGTTTGGAGGCGAGTACGAATAAGCCTGCCGGAAGTAAGGAGAAGAGTCACAGAGGGGGCGTCGCTAACCTGTGGGCTGAGTAGGGGTATAAGGGGAACAAGAGAAACTGGATGGGAAGTGACTTAGGGGCACAGCCGGAGCCGTGAAGGCTGTGGCTGGGGGCAGTCCTCTGCCTGCGGTGAGGCCACGAGGGTGCGGGACACTCAGTGGTCAGCCCTCAGGTGCTCACAGAGGCGTTCTAGTCACTTGGTAGGGGAGGGTGACTCACTGCTCCTTTGGCTCGGGTGGTGGATGCTGGAGAGGTGTTCAGGGAGATGGAAGGTGCTGAGGAGATCCCGTGTCTGGAGGGGCTGAGCGCTATCAGATTCCCAATGCAGCTCGAATTCCTACTGGGAAGAGGAGGCGACCGGAGATCCCAATCTGAGTCATGGCACCAATGAAAGCGTTCTTTAGCTACCCAACTCGCTCACAAGGAAAGACACGAGAACTCTGTCAGTGTGATTTTATTCCCTGTAAGACAAAATGGCTGTCTCAGAAGAGAGCAGCAGCAGCAGAAGGGAGGGTGGTGCTTATATAAGGTACTGGGATTGGGGCCTTCGTGAGCAGGATGTTGGTCTCATGACTTCTGAGAAACAGAAACTGCCGCAGGCGATAGGGGACTTTGCTACACCCGGATGCAGCTGCTGCAAGTTATAAAGGGTTTGCTATGCCTGGATGCGGTTTTTAGGGCTGTGTGATAATAGAGACCTAGCAAAGTGCACACTCAAAGGGGAGTGGGCTACCTCAGAGAAGAGGTGCCTGAGGGTTTAAATTTCATTTAAGGCTAAGGACTTAGAAAGTTTGGGTGACCTCAGAGAGGTGCATGCTGAAGGGTTGTGGGTTTCCCCTTTTAAGGATTTTTCAGAAATGTGACGGCTAGGGAGTGTAGACTTGTTAAGTGGTCCTGAAATATTCATCTGTGATGAGACATTAAGTTTCTTCTCTGTCCTCCAGGTAATTCTGCAAAATTAATTTAACACAGGAAATTTACTGCTCTGATTTCTTCCTATGGTAGCACCTCTGTCTGCCAGCATCTCAATTTATGACTGCCTGCCCTGCCCCCTAGGTGGGCTGAGTCATTGTCTGTTTGCTAAAGAGTGTGTTAAGAATCTTCTTCATTTCCTGGGTTTTAAAATGCAATCGTAGCTGTAAAATGGAATTGTTCCTGTTTTTGCTCTGCTATTTAGAGCTGGGCTTGTTTGGGAGATTAATCATGATGCTTATCTCTTGCCCAGGTTGCAAATTACTTGGTTAGGGGCTGTAGGATGAAAAAACAGCATATAGGTAAAGTTAAAGAATATGCTGGGCCTTTTAACAGGCAAAATTAAATATTACAATGGCATGATGTAATTGACAAAATGAAGACAGGCTATGCTGAGGTACTTTTATCTGGGGAGTATGCAAACATTCCAGGCCAAGTTACTCCTGGCCTTTTGAGGAGTAACTGATTAACTCATTAACTCCTAGTCTTTTCTGACTCACTAGTTTTGTAAGACCCAGAAAACAGGCCCTGCTCAACCCCGGGATGGACGGCGACCCAAATACTCACAAGAGACCGGTTTTGATGCAAACAGCAAGAGGTTTATTGATTCCACCAGTGCGCTGGGGTCGAGACTCATAACTCACGCAGGAGCAGAGGAGTCCGACCCTGAGCAGAAATTACAGGAGGTTTTAAAGGAAAAAGGGACCATAACCAGGGGGAGGCGAGGGGGAGGTCTGCTGATGATTCGATAGCAAAAATATTTCAATTAGGGTCTCACAGGGCTTTATCTTCACAGTAGGGTCTCACAGGGCTTTATCTTCACAATCTATCAGTTTTGGGGAGGATTACCTAGGCACGGGTTTGCAGCTATTGTGTCATTGTGTTCAGGCCGGTTTTTATGACTCAGGCCAAGGGTCAGAGCCTACTTAAAATTTTCCTATTCTTTCAGGTGGTTTCGGGGAAACTGAAACTCAGGCCTTCTGATTTCTGAGGCTTTCTGGGGCCTGTCATGGCGTTAGTTTGGTCCTTTCATTCCCCACTTCTTCTTATGCATAGTTCTAATCATAGAACTAGAATTCCATATTATCATAAAATTCTTTTTCAGAATCAGATACGGACTGGTAATGTTGTCTTAACATTAAAATTTGTACTGCACCAATCCGTTCTCTAATAAAAGTTACTAATCTGTTCAGAATGCAAGGGCCAATAGTGAGTAGCAGAAGCAGAATCAGAATAGGTCCTATAAGGGAAGATATTAAAGTAGTAAACCAGGGAGATTTACTAAACCATCCTTGTTGAGATTCTCGTTCCCACAGGCGTTTATCTAACCTTTCCCTCAGCTTAGACATGGAGTCTTTTATAATTCCAGAATGATCTACATAGAAGCAGCATTCTTCCCTCAATGCAGCACACAGTCCACCATCCTTCAAAAACAACAAATCTAGCCCTCTCCTATTCTGCAATACTACTTCAGACAAAGAAGTCAGGGATTTCTCTAGTTTGGAGATAGATTGTTCTAAGGCTCGTAAGTCCTCATCTATTGTGGCTCTCAACATCTGGAAGTGCTGAGGCCCCCGTATCAAAGCTGCAGTTCCAGTACTTACTCCAGCTGCTACTCCGAGATGGCGTAAGCGAAGCTTAAGAGGATTATCAGTCTTTTCCAAGTGCCAGGACTCATCTTCTTCTGCCTTTGGTGCAGCTTTTAGGTGGGAGGCGTGGATCCAGGCGGCTATTCCTTCGACCTTCACTGCAGTGGGAGTTGTCAGCAGGACTAGGTAGGGTCCTTTTCACCGAGGCTCGAGATTCCCAAAACGGTGTCTGCGTACGTAGACAGCGTCTCCCACTTCGAACCGGTGAGGGACAATGGTGGTCTCAGTGGAGTAGGCCTCTTTCAGTTGTTCCCATGCCTGCTGGCGAACTACTTCTAGGGCTTTTAGGCCGACGAACAAGGATTGAGAAAAAGCAACATCGGCGTTATGTATCTTTCCTGCTTCTACAAGGGGGGGCAGTCCTCCACACAAAAGCTCATAGGGGGTTAGTCCAAAGCGCCCTGGGGTGTTCCTTACCAGGAACAGGGCAAAGGGAAGGAGAGCTGTCCAGTCATTCCCGCTGGTCTCTAAGGCTAATTTAGTCAAGGTCTCTTTTAGAGTTCTGTTCATCCTCTCTACCTGTCCTGAGCTTTGGGGTCTATATGCACAATGTAATTTCCAACTAAACCCCATTTGTTTGGCCAGTCCCTGACTTACCTGAGCAATGAAGGCGGGCCCGTTGTCAGATCCGATTACCTTAGGGATTCTAAGCCTGGGAAAAATTTCTTCTAATATCTTCTTGGCCACTATGTTGGCAGTTTCTGTCTTAGTTGGGTATGCCTCTACCCATCCTGTGAAGGTATCTATAAAAACTAGTAGATATTTATTTCCATATTTGGCAGGTTTTATTTCAGTAAAGTCTATTTTCCAGTAAGCTCCAGGTCGATCACCCCGCAATCTTCGTCCAGGGGGGTGTCGGTTGGAACCTGCATTCGTCGTGGCACAGGGGATACAATGTTTAACTATAGCATGGACAACTTCAGGAAGTCTAATTACATAGTAGGGGGACGATTTTACTGTTTTCTTCAGG
>JAVSCE010005482.1:0-192053 GCA_032199065.1 Smutsia gigantea
CCATCAGGCTGTCATCAGACTTCTCAGCAGAAACCTTACAGGCCAGAAGGGAGTGGCATGATGTATTTAATGCAATGAAGAAGAAGGGCTTGGAACCAAGAATACTTTATCTGGCAACATTATCATTTAAATTTGAAGGAGGGATTAAACAATTTCCTGATAAGCAAAATCCGAGAGAATTTAACTCCTACAAATACTCTCTACAGAATATTTTGGAAGGACTTCTATAGATGGAAGTGTTTCTAAGGTTTAATAGCTGTCACCAGAGGTAATAAAACCACAGTAAAGAAAGTAGAACAATTAATTACTAAGCAAAGGCAGAATTAAATCAACTATCCCCAAAGTCAATCAAGGGATAGACAAAGAGTACAGAATAGGATACCTAATATATAAAGAAGGGAGGAAGAAGAAAAAGGAGAATAAAAAAAGAACCTTTGTATTGTGTTTGTAATAGCATACTAAATAAGTTATTTTAGACTCTTAGATAGTAAGGAAGTTAACCTTGAACCTTTGGTAACCACAAATCTAAAGCCTGCAATGGCAATAAGTACATACGTATTGATAATCACCCTAAATGTAAATGGTCTGAATGCACCAATTAAAAGACAGAGTCAATGAATGAATAATAAAATAAGACCCATCTATATGCTCCCTACAACAGACTCACTTTAAACCCAAAGACATACACACACTAAAAGTGAAGGGATGGAAAAAGATATTTCATGCAACTAAAAGGGAGAAAAAAGCAGGAGTGTCAGTACTTGTATCAGAAAAAATAGATTTCAAAACATAGTAAGTTACAAGAGACAAAGAAGGACATTAGATAACGATAAAGGAATCAATCCAACAAGAAGATATAACCATTATAAATATCAATGCTCCCAACACAAGAGTACATACATATGTGAAACAAATACTAACAGAATTAAAAGGGGAAATAGAATGCAATGCATTCATTCTAGGAAACTTCAACACTCCACTCAGTCCAAAGGACAGATCAACCAGACAGAAAATAAGTAAGGAGACACAGACACTGAACAACACATTCTAACAGGTGGACCTAACAGACATCTACAGAACTCTATACCCAAAAGGAGCAGGATACACATTCTTCCCAAGTGCACATGGAACATTTTCAAGAATAGATTATATACTAGGCCACAAAAAGAGCCTTGGTAAATTCAAAAATACTGAAATTGTCACAACCAGTTTCTCAGATCACAAAAATATTAAACTTGAAATAAAGTACACCAAGAAAATGAAAAATCCCACAAACACGAAAGCTTCACAACAAGCTCTTAAATGACCAATGGATCAATGGCCAAATAAAAACAGAGATCAAGCAGTATGTGGAGAAAAGCGACAACAATTCAACTCCACAAAATCTGTGGGACAAAAACCACATGATCATCTCCATAGATGCTGAAAAAGCATTTGACAAAATTCAACATCCATTAATGATAAAAACTCCCAACAAAATGGGTATAGAAGGCAAGTACCTCAACATAATAAAAGTCATATATGACAAACCCACAGCCAACATTATACTTAACAGCAAAAAGGGAACGCTTTTCCTTCAAGATTGGGAGCAAGACAAGGATACCTACTCTTCCCACTTTATTCAACATAGTAGTGGATCCTAGCCACGGCAATCAGACAACACAAAGAAATAAAAGGCATCCAGATCGGTGAGGGAGAAGTTAAACTGTCACTGTTTGCAGATGATATGATATTGTACATAAAAAAACCCTAAAGCATCCATTCCAAATCTCCTAGAATAACTAAATTCAGCAAAGTTGCAAGATACAAAATCAATACACAGAAATCTTTTGCATTCCTATATACTAATGATGAAGTAGCAGAAAAAAAAATCAGGAAAACAATTCCACTTGTACAGCTGTATCAAAAAGATTAAAATACCTAGGAATAAAGTTTCCAAGGATGTGAAAGACCTATATCCTGAATATTACAACACACTCAAGAGAGAAATTAAAGAGGGCATAAATAAACGGAAATACATCCAGTGTTCATAGATAGGAAGAATTAATATTGTCAAAATTCTCAACCTGCTCAAAGCAATCTACAGATTCAATGAAATCCCTTTCAAAATACCAATAGCATTCTTCAACAAACTAGAACAAATAGTTCTAAAATTCATATGGAGGCACAAAAGACCCCAAATAGCCAAAGAAATCCTGAGAAGGAAGAATAAAGTTGGGGGGATTATGCTCCCCAACTTCAAGCTCTTATACAAAACACAGTAATCAAGACATTTTGATACTGGCACAAGAACAGAACCATAGACCAATAGAACAGACTAGAGGGTCCAGATATAAACCCAACCATATATGGTCAATTAATATATGATAAAGGATCCATGGACATACAATGGGGAAAAGACAGCCTCTTCAACACTGTTGTTGGCAAAACTGGACAGCTACATGCAAGAGAATGAAACAGGATTATTGTTTAACCCCATACACAAAAGTAAACTTGAAATGGATCAAAGACCTGACTGTTCATTATGAAACCATAAAACAATATGAATGAAGCTGGAGGGTATTATACTCAGTGAAATAAGCCAGATGGAGAAAGACAAGTGCCAAATGACTTCCCTCATTTGTGGAGTATAACAACAAAGAAAAACTGGAGGAACAAAACAGCAGTAGACTCACAGACTCCAAGAAGGGACTAGTAGTTACCAAAGGGGAGGGGTATAGGAGGGTGGGTTGGGAGGAAGGGAGAATGGAATTTAGGGGTATTATTTTTAGTACGCATGGTGTGAGGAGGGGTCACGGGTTAAAAACTGTCAAATAAAGAAGTCATTTATATTACTGGATCCAAACCAGCAAGTTTAAACAAAGGAAAACAAAATGAAAACTTTAGATCATACATACTCAATACTTTAGATCTAATTTTAATGTAAATATAGAAATTTTCTTTTATCCACTATGCATATTTAAATGAATCCATTATCTTTAAACTACTTAAACATATATAAAATTATAATTTCATATGTAAATCATTTTTATATATAAATTCATATGTATATATATCCTCAGAAGTAGCCTGTAATTATGATAGCATCTAGTGTTCTGTGATCCTCACCAAATATTCCCATGACAGACATGACTGATTCATTCCTTTTTTAGGAGTTAATTTAGGGGGAAAAATCTAGACTCTCAAATTAAGGCAAACATTCGTACAAAGTGTATGGGACTTCCAGGCAGTTTTACTGCTAAAAAGCGTCAGAGAAACATCCCATAGAAACCCCAAGTGAAAGAGAATGCCAACAGCAATTAAATGAAATAGCTTTACTGGCCCCTCTGCTCTCACTTAGACAGAGTTGTGGAGCAGTGTTTAATCAAAAGGGATTGAGAAAAGTTTATAAAGGATTGTGTTTACCTTAACCTGGGCGTTGAATATTCAGCAGTGTGTAACAAGCCACAGAACTCCATGATGTAACTACAAATAGGATTTTAAAAGGGTGGAGGAGAGAAGTAGAATGTAGCATTAAAGCAAGAATCCTTATCTCCTGCCTCTGAACTTTAGAATCTCAGTTAGCTCAGCTGCAGGGACCCATCCTATGGTTAGCAGTGCAGTAGACAGTGCAACATTGTAACTTATAGCTTTGAAGATTAGTCTGTGCTCCAAAGAGACATATATACAGGTAGCACGGAGTCTGGCATTATTTACCATCTATAGACAGAGGCCCTACGTAATGTCGCTGACTCCTGAGTCAGTGGGGAGCGCTGTGAAGCCCTGTGCAGCAGGCCATCCACCTGATAACGCACAACCACTCTGAGACTGAGCAAGATGAATCTAATTGACGTTTGCTCTTATAAATCATCCACTCTCCTTAAGGGTCTCTTCAATAACTGAAGTGTTTGGAATTATGCAAGAATAGATGTCTACTTGTATTTTTAAAGAAAATTATGTATAAATAAAAGTATCTAAATGAATAACTTTAACCCAAGTGTCACAAACCACAAAATATAACTATATCTATTTCATGTCTTTCCTAAGTGTTTTTAAATATAAATAAAATTTCTAGTTGAATAAGATGCATCCAAGTGGACAATTTTTTGAGGGGAACAAATAAACAAAAAATGAACATTTGCTGCAGGCCAAGCACTTTGCAACGTGCTTTGGAAGAGAGAAACCGAAAGAAAGAGTGACTTTACAGATCTCACAATCTTGTGGGAGTAATAATAAACACAGAGAAATCACCTTACACCATATCAGAGAGTAAAACATTTTGAAAGACCCTAAAAATTCAATAAAAGCTCAAAGTAGTAAGAGAGAAACTCTAACCAAAGGTAATGAGTATGATCAGAAGGTGTTCATGAAAGGGTTGACATGTCACCTCAGGCTTCAAGATTGAGTACAATTTCCACAGGTAGAGATGGCTATGAAGGAAATTCTAGGCAGAGACAATTAGTGAGGACAAGGTCTGGAAAAAAATTTACAGAGATTCAGGAGATGCTAAGCAATCTATTTCACATGGTCATGGACTTCAAAATCTGGGGCACAAGTAGGCTGGGAATCAGAGACCCCTGTAGTAGGCACTGTACTTTAGTTCAGACAGACCTAACCTTCTTCTCCCTCACCTGCCACCACACAGAACATGCAGAAGCTACTAATTCCCCCTTACAGTCTCACTGCTGATTAAGTTTGCTCATGAAACACTGTTCTACTAATACAGAAAAGAAGGTGCCCTCCTCCCTCTCTGCCTCCTGCTGCCCAGTTCTGTTTCTTTCTAAACAGGTGTTCCAATGTAAAATGTATAATGCATACAAACGAGTGTGTGTATTATCTACACAAACTAAAGGAGAATAACTGAACCTCATATAGCTTCCAGCCAGCTTAAAAAATACCAGACCCTTTTCTTTTCAAATTTGACTTTTTCTCTTATACTGCAAGTTTTTCTCAAATAGTCACTCATATATCATATTTAAGGGTAAAACACTAAGAATGCTCTTGGTGTGCAAACCAAGCTTAATTTTTTTTGCTAATGGGCAGATGTTTAGGAATTTCATCAATAGACCATAAAGTTTAATATCTGTGAGTCTATTCTATTGGGTCATTCAGTTTCTCCTTAAAATATTCTAATTTCTTATGGGAACTGCCATGGCATCTTCTAGTCACGAACAAAAGGCCAAGAAAAGGAGGAGTAGTCAGCCATGACATTATTTATCAGATTAACTAACTTTTCCTCAGAACTATTTGTTGTTAAGTAATAATAGTAACAGAATCCAATTTCTTTTCTATTGTTCCTCAGTAATCTGTTGTTTCCTGCTGAACATTCCTAAATGATATATTGCACACTGAACATGTTAAGAATAAATGAAATGAATGCACACTGGAGAAAAACTCTAAATGTTCCTAAACTATCTTTATTCATCTTACAAATAAATAACATCCCAAAGATTGGATGAGAAGAACTATTAAAAGTCAACCTATTCCCAATTTGTCCCAGCAGAGAATGAGACAAGGGTAGGGAATAAACAATCTCCAGAGTGTAATTGTGTCAGATGTGATGGCAGCAACCAATAAACACAAAATAAAAATGAGTAAATAGTTCCACTAGAAATTCACACCATTAAGGACTGGACTGGTTCATCCTGAAGTGTGGGTTACAGGAAAAGTTTAACAAAATTAGATATTCATTAAATTCATCAAAAGTGAGTAGGAAATGCCTTTATAGAATAAAGAAGGGTAACACTTAGACACACTTAGTTCTCAAACCCTCAATGTCAAGTGCAAGGTTTAAAGATCAGACAGTGCAGCAAGGTCAAAGATAATTAGTTCCTATTATTTTAAGAAGCTAATAGCAGACATAGATTAACCTCCACTCAAAGAAAAATATGTGAAGAAGGAAAAAAAATGACCAATTTCATGAAAGAATACGGAATAATAAATAAAACAAATGAATAAATAAGGATGGGCTTATTATGCAAAACACAGATAAAGAACACATTTTGAAAATAGATTTGCCCCCAAATCTGAAGGCAAACAGTCACTACTCCTCAATGTCAACAAATACTAAAGAACATGGGTTTATGAATTGAGGTTTTGAGGATAAGACGCTAAGGCAACAGAAAGAAATTTAAAAGAAATCATCAGGAAAAGAATGGAGAAAACAATATCTATTCTCAAACAAACAACATATTAGAAATAGCAAGAAGTGGCATTGACAACACAAGGAACAAAACCTGTTATAGGCAGAATAGAGCTAAGAAAATCACAGTAAATGCAAATAAAAATGATAAAGAGATGAATGAATAGAAGCAAAATGGCAGATATGGAAGATATATCTGTGAGTACAACATAAATATGATCATTATGTGTCTGAAAGAGAGATTATAGCAAATAAAGAAATTAAATAAAAAATATAAGGGAAAAAGTATTTTCTAAAGTGAGAAAAAAGTAGACTCTATGATTAAAAGTGTTCTGGGAAATTTAGAACATGATAAAGAAACAATTTATTCAAATGATACTCCTGAAATTTAAGAAAAATTAATAGTAAAAATAAAGTCAACATTTATTGCCAAACTGATTATCTCACTTAAATAATTACTCAAAGAAAAAAAATCCTATGTGTTAGATAGTATTACTTCCCCATTTTACAGGAGAGAACTTGGGCAACCTCATTCAGCAAGTGAGAAATGGATTTGAAGTAGGAATCCAGAACGACACTATAGAGGCTGAATTTGTGACCATTATTCTGTTCTACATACTATTGAAAATAAACTTCTCATTTACTTATCACCTGATTGGTCAGAAGTCTCACCAAATGAGACAAACACTTTCTCTTGAGAAGACATTGTTTACTGCCTTCTCAGTGACCAATCTTCCCTAAAACCACATTTTCTTCAGATCCACTCACTCCCAAGTAGCCTATGTGACTCAGGAGGACCTTATTTCATATACAAATCCAGGGATGAGCATGTATTAGTTTAAATCAATCATGGGCATCCCAAATCTTTTGCCTGGGATTAGTTAAGGAATCTTGGCTTACAGTAACCGATGCATATTATTTTCTGATGATTGTTATTGAATGAACACCTCATGTGAGTTGGACCATTCAGACTAAATGAAATATTTAATACTCTCTAGTTCTGGGATAGATTCTTCTCTTACTTATCTGAAGAGTGAACAAGAGAACTGTTTGCCTTATTTTCTACTAAAAGCCAGCTTAGGACCATGAGAAGACAGTCTGAGGGGGAAAACAAACAAACACACCTGTAGACCAAGGCCAGAAGATCTGAGAGAACAGATAAATAAACTATCCCACTTCCAGATTTTGGATTCTATCAGATAAAAATGTCCTTGTCATTTTAGTCATGGGAGTCAAGTTTTCTGATACTTAATTGGCACAATTATTTTCATCGATAACACAGATACACGACCCATACACACACATGCGCACACAGGATGTTCACGTTGTTGAATACCCGGACTCCACATCTCCCTGGGCCTTTGCCTTAGTAATGTGCCTTTGTATTCTAAAAAATTAGTTTCTAGATTGAAAATTGAAAATATTGTGATGCTTAAAGTAGTGTACATCTGTTGGTTAAGGAACACAGAAAAATTAACTTTTTGCCATGTTCATGACAAGCACAAAACTAGATTTTTGTCAATTACTACAGAAAAGTAAAGAAATATTAGTAACTAATTTGCTTTAAATTATAAAGAGATGGATATGATTTCATCCTAGGTTAAGAAACTGTATTTCTCTTCCTCTAGCCTCTCTCTAGTTGGATGGTATGTGTCACCTCGAATTCCCACTGTGTTGCTAGTTCCCAGTACCATGGTGACACGAGGGCTGAAATACCACAGCCATGCCCAGGCTTTCTGAAGCTCTGAAACCCAGTCCCTAGATGGCCTCACTGCTTTTTTTTCCGCTTGCCAGTTACTATCCAAGTTATTTTCAGCAATCATCCAAACTGCACGATAGGTGGGAAGAGAAAAGAGCCCGTTTGAGTGTCAGCCTCTAATTTTACAGAAAGTGCAAAATTAATGCATAAAACAGATTGGTTGGGGCCACTGAGGTTAGGATCTGATTCACATGTCATCTCAACAGCAGGAACGACCTTTGATTCCCTTTCTTTCCTGAACACTGACAGTTGTGCCCAGACTAATGTTGAAAGAGTGGCAGTGTGAGATGAGGCATTATTAGTTCAGGGAATTTCAGTCTTACTGAACTTCTAGACTGTAGTTTGGCCTAATGAAAATGGTATCCCTATTATAGAAATCTTTTGGTTAAAAGTAATATATCTCTTCTTCTTTAAGCAACTAGGGACAGAAATGTTTATGTCTGCTCTTGGCAAATTTGAGGAGAAGAGGCAGTTTGGGATCAGACCATGTATACGCCATATTGAAGATTTTGGTCTTTATTCTAAGAGCAATGATAAATAATTGATAACTCATATTACATGGAAGGAAGTTTGGGGTCAAAAATGAGTCCTGGGAACTCACCCTATAGCAACTGTCAGGCACTAGAAGTAGAGGTCCCAGGATTTTAAATAAGACCTCTGCATTAGCCCTAAAGATATAAATCATTTTAACAACAGATTTTACAAAACACAAAAACAAAGCCCAGGATAAATGTATAAAGAATCTGTGTGAAAAAGAACATGCTTCAGTTATGTTCTTTGTCATTAATGTTATAACTCACTTACAATGCTAACATAAAGACATTCTCGTAAATGTGAGAACTCAAGAGAGTCCTCCCATGTACACTTTTCCCACAAAGCCCTATTTACTAATGCAATCCAGCATTAACCCCCAAAAAAGAAGATACAAATGAAGGCATGCATTATAAGGAATGAACGGCAAATTTTAATTCTCTATAAATAAAGGACTCTATTTTAAAATCTTTAGAAATTATGTATATAACACAGAATGTAAATTTCAAAGTTGTTGAATAAAATACTGTGGAATAAAAATAACAAACTGGACTGAGACAAACATTACAAAACAGACTAACAAAAGTTTGGAATGATAATTGAAAGAGAAGTGTAAGGGTATGACTTCTTTTATCCCTTATGTAAGGAATAAAAAATAACTCCTTTTTGTCAGATTTGATGCAAATATAGATTCAAGTGTTTTATTTAGAGTTATAAAATAAAATATACAACAAACAGATTTCATATCTCCCGAGTTATAACAAAAAAGAAATAGGAATATTGCAAAAGATAAAAAATGGAAATAATGCATTCAGTCTTTCAGTGAATATTTATGGAGATACTACTGATTCCGCCCCTTATTTAGAGATACAATGGAGAGAGAAATCAGACATGTCCCTTTCTTCATGGAACTTCAAAACTACTACTGACGTAAGGCAGGGACCTGGGGCCAAGCATCATGGTTAACTTTTTCTGCCTATGATGAAAAAAATGAGATATAAATAGTATAGTAAGAACAGGAAAGATTCCATCTTAAAGCTAAATTCCATTTAAAAACCAGGAAGTAGCGAAGCAATATTCCTAACATATTCTTTAGCAAACAGGCAATAACTCAACCCACCTTGGGAGCACGGTGGGCGATCTTGATTCATATGTTCCCAGAGGGAAGCTGCTACCCTGAGGAGGAACTGGATCAGCAAATTTCTTATGTTTAATTAATTTTGCAGAATTACCCGGAGACTAATAATAGAAGAGACTTAACATCTCTCACAGAAAATAAGCATTTTGAGACCACTTTACAAGTTTATATCCCCTGGCCCTTTGAAAAATCCTTAAAAGAGGGAACCCCCCGTTTTTCAGTGCACCTCCTCTCTGCGGATGCCTGCACTTTTTCTCTCTTTAAGTGCATAACTTTAATAAAGCTTTCTCACTGCTCAACTCAGTTCCGTTTTGTCTCTCTGCACTTTTCCAATGCTGTGTCTTTGTTTCTTTGCTATCTCATTCTATTTCTAAGTATTCAATTAGTCTCCGCTTTACTCCTGATAGGTAGGGAGGAGCTGCTGACAGCTCAGATTTGGGCCTGCGAGTTCCCGTCGCCTGGGAGACCCAGGGAACTGCAGCTGCAGGAGGCAGCCTGAAAATCTTCTTTCTTTGGGAAGTTCTCAGAACATAGACTCACTCCATCCCATGGTCCACCGCTCCCCCAAATCCTGGAGTGCTAGGAGCTGGTCCCCATGCCAAGCAGGTCCAAGTGGGCACAAGACACCAAGTGACCCTGGCTTTAAGAGATGGCCAGGGAATCTGCCCTATACTAAGAAAATGTTTAGCAAACTTTCCCTCTGCACCTCTGCATTTTCCTGCTCTCAGCTGCCTGCAAGGCCGCTGCCATTCCCCGCTACTCTCGCTTTAATGAATTCCTTACTTACCTACACTCTTCTGACCTGCTCAAGAATTCTTTCTCATTCAGAGTTAAGAACCCTCTCTTCCGGGTTGAGGTTTCACCAGGTGCACAGGGAGAGACCTCCCAGATGCAGCTGTCCGGCAACACTACTTTTGGAGTAAAGCATTAAATCAGTAATCACTACTGACTATTATACGTTACATAACAAAAGGAAAGCCTAGAAGACTGTTATTGGAGGATTTGACCTTGTCCTTGAGATAAGAAAGGGCTCAGAGAAGAGGGCAGGGGTTTGAAAGTGAAGAGGAGGAAAAAGCAATTAAGTCAATATAAGCAGCTTGAGAGAAAGTCCTAAGGAAAGGAAAAGAGCATGGTGAAGAAATTGAAATATTTGGATAGTAGCCAAACGAAACGCGGAGAACAAAGACAATAGTGACATTAGTTCTGCCAGGCAAAAAAACAACGGGACAAATATCTTTGGCAGATTGTGCTATTGAGCATAAGAAGTAACTCCGTTCTTCTGAGTCTCATACTCCAGGCCTTTGCCCTGTAACCTGCAGCACTTTTCCACCTGGGAGAATCCTTCCAGGCTCCACTGTCAGCCTGGCCTGTGACTTGCTTTGGTCTGTGGAGGGACTGGATGTGACATACACCACTTCTGGGCAAAAGCTTTACATGGATTGCACAATTCACTTTGTGCTTCTGCTCTTTACCATGAGAATAGCACAGTCCAGATGGGGGCTTCTCCTGCAGCCTGAGTCCCAATATAAGGACGTTTATAGGGTCAGGCCAGCCACAGGGACCCTGTAGCATTCATGTAATTTGAGAAGAAAAATATGAATGTTTATTATTAGATTCTGCAGAGGTTTTTGATATTTCTTTCATTTATGCATAACCTAGCAAAAGTTCACTGAAAGAATATCTAATTCATAATTTGGAAAAAATAATAATGCTTCCTCCTAAAAAAACACCACAGATCATGATGACACATATACAGGTTTATATACACAGAGAGGCACCCAGAATATTCTTGAGCAAAATGCAGTTTGTAGGTTATCACTGAGTGTCAGTTTTTCTGCTATTTAAAAAAAAATCTTTTTTCTAGTATCTTGTGAATTTTGGGGAACTTTGTGAATTAGAAAAATTCTCACTTATAGAAAAATAAGAACAAGGTTTTAAAAGTATTTTAAATATAACCTATCTGAAGTAACAATGTTACTATAGTTGTAATAGTTGCCAAAATATTAGGGGAAAATAAATTTTTATTGAGAGATGTGTGATATATATCACGTGACAGAAAAAAGCAGTGCCTCTCCAACTTTATTGTGCGTCAGAATTACCTGCAGAGCTTCAGAAGACAGATGACTAAGGCCTAACCCTAGAGTTCTGATTCCTTAGATATGGGGCGGGTCCCAATAACTTACATTTCAACTATTTTTCACCTTGTACTGATGCTACTGGTCCAAGAACACACCTTGAGAAGTAATACATTTAAATGATCAGACAAATTGTGGGTAAAGCAAAGGTTCCTGTAGCCTGGATTCTCACCTGGCCCTGGTTGGCTAGCTCACTACACGTGTGGGCAATACGTCGTTATTGACTGTATATAAAGAGCCCTGCCTAGTGCTCTGGGTGACACAGTGGTGTGGCTGCAAAGCTGCAGGATTGCAGAGCAGAGGCTGGAGTGGTGGCAGTGCCGAGGACAGAAACTGGCTGCTGTGCACACAGAGAGGCCCAGGGGCAGAGACCGGCTTGTTGCATGCAGACTCACTCTGAGTGGACAGGATTCTAGTGATTGACCTGCCACCATGGGAATAAAATTTAGTATAACCCTTTCACCCCAAGAATTTTCTATTGTCATTTCTTTGGTCACACTGAATTCATAGTGAACTTGCCTGGGGCTGAAACCCATTGGCAAGACACAAATATATGCCTGGATAAGAATTTTATTTTGGATCCATAATTTCAAAAACAGCAGTTGGTTTGATTATTCTTTTGACCAAATGAGTGCTTGAAAACAGTAAATCATTTGCCTCTATGCCTGAGTTTCTTTTCTTATACATTATTGGTAACTAAAGAATTGAAGCCAGATTAGTTAGTTCCAAATGAATAGCTCTATTCTTATAGTTATGTATTCTTTTTAAACATACTCATAAAGTTAGGAATTAGGGTGCACACACACATTTCCCTCCTGTCCATGGAGGAGTTACATTTTCAGAGATTGACTTTTTGATTTTAAATAATTGCTGCTACTGTAAAGGTAGCTTTCCCCTTTCTTTTTGACTTAAGATTGTTTCTCTAGGCATTTAACATTCTTGACCTTGCTCATAATCAGTTCACAAGTATCCTACAGAACTAATTTCAAACTTCAGATCCTCTTATAAGTGGAAGGGCATTGCTCTCACAGTAGAAGCCAGAGGAAAAAACATGAGCAGATTACTGGTTTTCTGTGCAGAAACTAGAATGACTTTGAATTCCACTTCAATTAGAAAAGAAAAAAAGGGGAGCAAAAGGAGGATTTTGGAGGTTTGATTTTTTTTCCCAGTGTATCCTCATTAAAGCTTGAGACAACATTTAAGCTTTATCACACAATGATTTTTTGTGAGGTCAAGATCTGGTATCCCATTAAAGTATTTTGCCAGAGGAAAAGTTGTGAGAAAGTACCTAAAATGTTAGGTGATCTGCTTTTGATGGAACTTAACTTTTTAAAACATCTGAAACACAACTTCAGTCTTTTATTAAACTGAAAGGGAGGGTTCCAGGCAGCAGCCTTGCTGGGCGAGAATACTCAGTCTCGGAGTCAGAGCCCTAGAACACTTCCCGTCATCACTGAACTTCTACCCTTCCAGGCAGCTATCACGAGGAGCGTTAATAGTCTTTGAAAGGCATCCAACACAGTTTGACTTGAAGACGGTTATGTCGGTAAAACCAAGCGTCTTCTACAGAATAGTATGATTAAAACTAGGAGATTGTGGAGGTGGGTATTTGGGATTCATATAATTGAGTCAGCAACACCTCATTTAGTCTCCACTTTCTAGGCCAGACAATAAGTTTCTGTGCAATGAGAAGAGAGTATTTAAACTGTACTCTCTTCCTGAAACCCCATAACACCTGGTTGCAAAGAGGAACGTTTTCTGTTTTACTTTTTTTTTTAATGAATTTCTCCTGGCCCCCCTATGACTAGGGAACTGTCTCCAACGTGCCTATTCAAGGTTAGAACTTCAAAATCTTCATTAATATTTTGCTCTTGCACCAGGATCATTCATGCTACACTGCATTTGCTAATTAAATTAATAGCTACAAATGCTTACCAAAGAGATTGATTTATGCCCTGCCCTCCCTAGAACCGCGGGTTGCTAGGCAGACCTGGCATGAAGTTCCTTCTCTCTCAAGCCAAAGACTGCTACGCATCCTTAACTAGGAGAATGAAGGCTTCACTGCTTTCACTAAGGGCATTCACCTTCCTCTTTACATCTCAATTGCTCCATTTTAATTATTTTAACCACTTGGTGCATTCTAGTGTTTCAAGTAGAGTTCATCTGAAGTATATTGTGTCTCATGCTTTGGGGATTCACTTCAATGCCTTATCTTATTCTTGCCTCTTTACAAGCACCAACTATATATTACTCTTGGCTTTCTCATCATAAGCAGGCACACTTTATGATGCTTTTTCCATGATTAGTAATAACTTCATTTTTTTGTGTATTATTTAACTCATATGACTATGTTGCCAAATATTTGTCTGAAGTAACTCCTGGTTTCCCACACTATCCTGCTATTTTTTGAGATTGCATCCTTCATTTTTTTTCTCACTACTGTAAGTACAGATAGCACAGCCACTGAGTGTTCAAGCTAAAGATAGATGTGGCGGTTCTCTCCTGCTCTAGGAGGTACTTTCTGCTGCTGAATTTGCTTCCAGCAAGTTTGTCATTTGTGAAACTTGGCCTTAACCCAAATTTGAAATGACATTTATTTCTTTCTTGCAAACAGGTGGCTCTTATAAACTTGAAACCAAAGCTAATGCGCAACGGGTCATGTGTGTAAATAAAATAAAAGTTCCTATGGTCGGGATTCTCACCTGACCCCGGTCAGCGTGCCCACTGCACATGTGTGGGCAATATGTTATTATTGACTTTATATAAAGAGCTCCACCCAGTGCTCTGGGCAGCACGGCTGCAGGAGAGCAGAGGCCTGAGTGAGACGGCTGTGGGGGTGGAGAGGCCCAGAGGCAGAGACGGGCTTGCTGCATGCAGATTTGCGCTGACGTGGATGGGATTCTAGTGCTTGACCTGCCATTGTGGGAATAAAGCTGGGCATAAACCCTGTCTTGCCAATGGATCTCAGACCTGGACAAGCTCACTATGGATTCAGTGAGACTGAAAAAATGATAGTGGAATGTTCTTGGGGTTGAAAGGGTTTATACCCAACTTTATTCCCACAGTGGCAGGTCAATCACTAGAATCCCATCCACTCAGAGCAAGTCTACATGCAGACAGCCGGTCTCTGCCCCCACAGCCGTCTCAGTCTCTGTCCTCGACTCTGCCACCATGCCAGGCTCTGCTCTCCTGTGGCCATGCTGCCCAGTGCTCTTTATATAGAGTCAATAACAATATACTGCCCACACATGTGTAGTGAGCTAGCTAGCCAGGGCCAGGTGTGAATCCTGGCCATGGGAACCTTCACTTTCTCCACAACTCTTTTACCCCCAAAATGTTCCATTGTCATTTTTTGGTGTCACCGACTCCAGGGTGAGCTTGCCTAGGGCTGAAAACCACTGGCGAGACAATGTGTATAACCAAAGTCACAAAAACTGTGTAATAAGTGCATGTTTATTAAACTTACAATATTTTTAAAAATACTTTGATCATAGTACTAACCTAGCTCTAGGATGGTCTTGGAAACCCTGTGTAGGATCAAGCTTCTTGGAGAAACAGCACTTCTTGGTCAAAATTACTTATTTCGTTAGGAAACACTAGAAACAGCTTTAAGGTTCAATGTCTGGTCCATGCCACACTGGTCCTAACATAACCTCTGCCTTGGTCTGCAACTCTGTGGCTTGTCCCTCTACACCTAGGATGTGAATGTGTTTATCTGTAAGTGTGTGTGTGTGTTTGTGAACACATGCCTGTGCACCTCGAGTAGAGGCCAAGGAGGAAAAATAGCCTGAGAATATCTGCAGGGCTTTGTGAAAAGCTGTAAAAATCACTAGGGTTCGGTGATATTGTCGATAATATTTAGTGTATGGCTGTTACTGTAGGTAAAATAATCCATAATACAACTGAAATAGGATAAATACAATTTTATCTATGAGATCCAGGTGGCAGGATAACTTGGCTCCAGAGATCATTCAGTGACCTGGGTCCTTTCTTGTTGCCCTACAATCCTTTAGGAATGGCCCTCATTTACATGGGAAAAGTTAGGTTACCATATGTCATCGTCCATCTCATTGGACAAAAGAAAAAAATGTGAAGATCAAGTCAATTTTCTTCTAAGTAAACAAAAGAGAAAATGCACATATCTTTCCCATAGCAACATTTAGTTATAGGGCCTACTTCCCAGTGAAGCTATGAAGAAATATAGTCTCTAGAAGGTAATTACATGCCCAGCTAAAAGGAGAAAAAAGTGGACTTGAGTGAAGGTATCATTCAGAGTGATATTAGAGAAGCAGAATCATGTTGATTACTATGACAGACAGATTTATAATAGAAATTAGACCTTATACCATTGTGAGAGGAGGTAGGTAAATAAAGGTCTAGAGGTGGAGTTAAATGATCAGAGATTATAATCAGCCCTCTTGAAGCCTATGTGAACAGGTAGGACCTTGAACAATCTGGGAAGTAAGGTGCAGACCTAGTAGGACAGTTGGTGAAGAAGTCTATGGAAAATTTGCTTCTATGTGGCCACTGCCTCCATGGCCCATAGCCAAGTGCACGGTGGTGGGACCGAGGTGGCTGTAGGTTGGTGAGGTTGGTAATCTCACCGGAGGTCTTCCTCACAGGAGGAAGACCTGAAGGCAGAACAGAGGAAAGCAAAGGCAAGATTTGACACCCCTGGTACTTCTGTGTCTGTCTTTTATTGAACCCACCTAAAAGACCAGTAGAGATCTATGGCTGTTGTATCAGTTTTGACTTCCAAATTTATGCGATATATAATTGTGTCAAACTCTAACCCAGAATTTTCAGCAAAGGGAATTGGAGAAATGTAGCCAACTTGTCAAAACAAGAGTAACAAGAGTTCAATTCAGGGAATAACTAGAAGTTGATCACCTGTCTTCAGTAAGCAGTTTGCAGAATGGATGCAAAACTAAAGTTTTGGTATCATTTAAAAATAAAATACATCACATAAAGACTTCTCACCCTGAACAAATGTATTTGACCTCCACTCTACATCTTTGTGATTCTACCTGTTCATAATATTTTAGAAAGAAAAGCCACAGAAAAGACAACAAAATGGAAAAGAACGAAAGTAGACGACAAGGAGAAAGGGGGAGAGAGAGTAAGCTACGGAATGAGTGGGTGACAGATCTCTGGTGTCTAATCAAGTCGACCTGGACATTCATAGGAAATCAACATCCCTTTAAAATATGCTATATAAGCACAATGACATTAGTTAAAGGATATCTCTTAATTTTTGTACTCTTAAATAGTTAATCCTAAAGAAATGTTTTAATTTAAGAAAATGGGGAAGGAGTGAGACAGGGACACACAAAACTCTTCTAGAATTGCTTTTAGAATATTGTAGAGATCTGATTAGTTAATGAAAGAGAGCCACTCCAATTGTCCTGTATTTTCACAAATTATATAAAAGTAATTATGCTTAGGTACTGTAGAATTATCGTAATTAGTAAGGAAAGATAGAAGAGAGAGAAAGAAGGAGGGATTATCAGTTTATCACAAAGGACGAACATCCTTCATTCTACTTCAGAGTTAGCGTTAGCTTCACTCCTTCCTGTCAACTATAGTGGAACAATTTCTAAATCAATTCTTTATCACTATTGCCATCACAGGCTCCCATGACCTTCTTCCTGAGCTAGTAAAACAGTTTTCCTGGTTCTAATCCTCCCCTAATTTACTCCGTCTTCATGGTACCTCAAAGATCATTTTAAAGATTATTTTCTAAAATAATTATAACATCTTTTGTTTAAAAGGACAGCTTGAATATGATTATTAATCTCGATTTCTCACATAAAACCTTTTAAAATGACAGCAAGTAAAAAAAAGTATAACCCACAATAAAAAAAGAACTTGGAGAGGTGATAATAGCAAAGATTTGAAAACAAAATGTTAGTATATGGCAACAAGCAAAAATATTGGTAGGTCAAAAACAAATAGGATGAGGTGATTTACATAGTTGTAGAAAACAAAATTATATAAAGGCTACAATAAGTGGTACAGCATTTGTTACTGTAAGGTCCCACCTTATACCTAGCATAATGAATTAAGAAAAACAAAACACCAAACTTTATCATAATGATATACATGTAAGTACCATGTATAAGTAGAAAATCCTTAAAGCCTCCAGAAGGGAGAAATAGTCTACATACAATAATATTTAACAATGTCAGAGTCAAAAGACACATAAATATTCCTTAGACAGGAAAATAGATTAATAGAAAGACCAGGGGTCTGAATGGTTTAGAGGTCCACCATCATCACTGAAACCCAGAGTGCATGAAGCAATGTCTTCAGAATTCTGGTAGAAAATGACTCCCTACCTCTAATACTTCACACCAGGGCAAACTGCCAAATGAAGTGTGAAGTGTTTTCCCATGCACTGTTCTCAGAGGACCCCGAAGAACAACCAAATGACAATACCAAGACAAAGGAGGAGATGGAATGCTAGAAACAAGAGAATAAAAAAGCAGGACATGGAGGAAAACTCACTAGTTCCAAGCAGTCTTGATTTATTTACACTTGTACTGATATTTTAATAAAACAGTGTTCACTCTCAAAGATGTCCTAGTTTGTATGATAAAATGCAGAGTCACCAATGCATTACAGTGAAAAGCTCAGCCAGTCCAGATTGGAGCAGAAAGTCAGAGGCCTTCAGGAAGGATGTCTCCCAGGAGAAAAAGATAAACTGCTAGGTGACCTTTACCAGAGAAGTTTTATAGTTTTTCAGTTCAATCAGAATGTTTGAAGTTGAATAAATGTTAGGTATATAGAGTGCTCGCTTCGGCAGCACACATGCTAGGGTTGGAAGGATGTGGGGAAGATTAGCACAGCCCTGGCACAAGGATGACATGCAGATTCGTGAAGGTTTACATATTTAAAAAAGAAAGAAAGAAAGAAAATGTTAGGTATGGAGTCTATAGAAAACAAAAACGTTCAGAAAAGAAAAGACATGTCATTGGAATACAGGGACCAGCTATAAATCACATGTACAAAGTCATGCATTATAAACACTACATGACTTAATATTTTAAAATCATAGTTTAGTAACAGTGGGAGAACTGCAGGAGGAGAAATGTATGCCAAGAGAGCTTAGTCTTCGTAGTCCTTTTGATGGTGATATGAAAATTTATACTGAAAAGTGTAAATCAGCAACATAAATTCATTACTTAGAATTACTGAAGTAAACATTGGAAGAAAAATACAAGACAGGAGGGACTGACTCCCAGAGGCAGGACTCTGTAATAGGACAGAGCAGGAAAATGGAACATTATTTTTCATTATTGTCATTTTAAACTGTAGATAGGGGATAAAAGTAAATGTTAGATGAAAAAACCTGAATTTTTTTCTTATTGCCCAAACAGCAGTGTTCAATCTCCTTGGCCATAGAATCCAAAGTCCATAGAAATTTCTCTCCACATGTACCCATCCTTTAATTAAGCTATCCCAGGAATACTTTATCCCATATTTATTAGACACTCTTTCAGAATAAATACAAATGTCATTCCCTCACTGACCTTGTTCTTAATCATGCAGGCAATTAGTTCTGTATTACACCATGCTGCCACAGGCATTGTTTGCAGCTTATTTTGTTTAATTTTTACAGCATCTAGCCATTGCAATACATCTGTGTATATATATATATATATATATATATACACACTGTCCCACCTCCTAGCCCCAGGTCAAACTATGATATACTAAGGTGGTGTGTAAATGCCCTATTGCTGCTGTAACAGATTACCACACACTTGGTGATTGAAACAACATGAATTTATTGACTTTCAGTTCTGGAGTCTAAAATCACTTTCAGTAGGCTAAATCCAAAGTATTGGCAGAGATGGTTCTTTCTAGAGACTTTGAGGGAAGAATATTTCCCTGTCTTTTTCAGCTTCTAGAAACCACTCATACCCCTTAGTAGGCGAATGGCCCTTTCCTCTCATTACCTTCAAAGCCAATAGTGTAGCATCTTCAATCTGCTGTTCCGTCTGTCTCTTACGCACACACACAACACGCCACCTCTGCTTCTGGCTTCACATCTTTCCTCACTGTCATTCTCCTGCCTCCCTCCTATGGGGCCCGCTCTGGCCATCCATGATAATCTCCCCTTTTCAACATCCTTAAGCCCAATTACATCTGTAAAGTCCCTTGGCCATGTTGTCCCATGGTCCTTGGATCTTTAGTTCCATTTTTTTTTTTTGGTTCCATCTTTGTTCTCTTTGCTTTTCAGTTTTTGATGTTTCTATTGAGATACTTCCTTTGGCTCAGATATTCTGTTGTCAGCATGCCCTTTCTACTCAGAAGCCCATCAGACACATTCTTCATTTCTGTTCTAGGGCTTTTGCTCTCTAGCATGTCTTTTTGGTTGTTTATATCACTTTGCATACATTGCCCACCTGTTCATTACTTTATTCATTAAAACCTTTATCATATTAATCACAGCTATTTTAAATTCCCCATCTAACCATTCCAGCCCCCCTGCTCTGTCTGTCTGTTTCTAATGCTTTGTTTCTTCAAATTGTCTTTTTGCCTCATAGTTTTTTTCCTGATAGCTGGAGATGAGGGACTGGATAAAGGGAACTGCTATAAATAGGCCTTTAGTAATGTGTGGTGAGGTTTGGGGAGAGGAGAAGCCTTCTCTAGTCTATGAGTTGGTCAAAGCCTTTTAGTGAGCCTATGTTTCTGAACTATGAACTTCACAAATGTTTCTCAGTTTTCTTCTTCCCCTTAAGTGGGAGAGGATGGCTACTGCTGACCAGTTTGGGCCTTTCTCTTTCTATAGGATAGTTAGGGTCTGATAATGTCCCAGCAGGTTAGGCTCTGCTTAACTAGTTTCCCCTGAGGGCAAGCCTTGCTAAGAACAGAGTGCTGTGGTATATTTCAAAGTTCTTCCTTTTTTCTCCCATTACCAGAAACTTAAAGGGGTTTTTCTCCAATGTTTACTGTGAGAACCTGATCAAGCCCCTGGAGGTAAATCTCAGATTGTTTGTGGCGGCCCCCCCTTTAACTGGGTCCCCCCTGAAGCCTTTGACTCTCAGCATTGTCCGTATTGACTATGTGGAAGTTCTTTAACTCATGTCATCTTTGAAGCACAGTTTGATCTCAGAGGAGTCTATGCAATGATGTGAGCTGAAACATCAAGATTGGACACACACAACAATTCCAAATCCCCGTTCAATAAAAATAGCCACAATATGACTGTAAAACAAGACTATTCTAGCTGAGGTATTTGAAAACAGATTGAGAAGAGAGAAATAAGCTGATGGGGGGTGGATGTGGGATTCCAATCCACAAAGGAAAATGTGTAATTAAAAAATTCTTGATCTGGGCTCTCTCTCTAGAGAGGCTTCAAGAGGTTCAATAATCTCTCTTAAATCTTAAGTAAAATATTGTGCATATTAACACTTTTCTAAGGGAAAAATCTTTAACATCCATCAGATATACAAATGGGTCTGAAATGCAAACAAATAAGCAAAGAAACTCTTAGTGCTGCAGGAAGGAAAGATAAGAGAAAAAGCTATAGCAAGACAAAACTGAGATAAAGTTTCTTCCCCCTAATGACTATACATTCTATTAACAATCATATACACAAATCTGTGGATCTGTGTGAGGGAGGAAAATAATGTTATCATTTTTTCAAATACTTAGTGCTTTGACTACAATGGGACTTCCTGAATCTTAGAAGTATATCTCCTAAATGTAGCAAGCTCATTGTAGAAAGTTTATTGCTAGATCTCAAATTCTGTGTTTTGTTGTCACTGATGATTATTATTCTGTCACAGCACACAAACTTGAGTTGTTATTCATAGAAATTTTAAGATCTAAGTTTATTATGCTATTTCTCATACAAATATGCAAAAATAAAATATAATTGCTACTGATTCAAAGTCTATTCCTATGCAAAATTTCATTTTATTGAAAATTATAATGCAAATTTAAGTTATACAGCTCTGAATTGTGGTTCTTTAGTAACTGAGGTGTTTTTTAGCTATAAATGTCTACATAAATTAGAATAATTTCTCTATTTTTTATCCATAAATGCCTCTATAAAGTGTGACTAATGTTTTTAATGTGATATTATAATGTTAGTACAAAAAAAAGAATCCAAGCAAATTCTTGTGAAAGTAAAGAAAATAACTGCCAGAGCTTTAGTAGCAGCCTCTTGTTTTCTTATTGTCTGAAAAACACTGATTCCCCTGCAATGCATTTCCAAGTTATCTGAAGTTACTCCTGTCTGTTCAAAGTACTTAACAATTTTTCACTAGACTTCGTCTTCTAATCATTTCATTGAATCTTTTGTGTCCTTCCCCTCTTCCTCTCCTTGCTTCTCACAATGGTTTCAAACTCTTGACAGAAAAACTCTAAAGTTGTTTACAGCCTATATCTTCACTGAAATTACAAAGCACTTCTAAGCACAAAGAGCAAACCAGAGAGAAGCTATCCAAATGTTGCCAGGCAGCCCTGTCTGGGGAGGTCTTTCCCTGAGCTCTAGGAAAAACCTCAACGTGGGTGGGGGAGGGTTCTTGGCCCTGGAGAAGAAAGAATTCTCAAATAGGTCTAATGGGGGAAGGTAAGGAATTCATTAGAGAGAGTGGTAGGGAATGGTAGCTGCCTTGCAGGCATCAGAGAGCAAGGAGGTGCACAGGGAAGGAGGGATAGTTCACTGAACTACTCGCCTAGGGCAGATTTCCTTGCCAAGTCCTGAAGGTCACTTGGAATCCTGTGTCCACTTGGATCTACACAGGATGGGGACAACCCCTACTACCCGAGGATTTCGAGGAGCTGCAGAGCACAGGAAGAAGTGAGATTATGTTCTGAGAACTTCCCAAAGGAAGGAGATTTTTAGGCAGGCTACTAAGAGCAGATCACACAGCTGCTGTCCTGTCCGGGTCACCAGGTGATGGGAACTTGCAAGCCCAGATCAGAGCTCTCAGCTGCCCCTCGCTACTTATCAGGAGTAAAGTGGAGATAGAGTGAAGACTTGGAAATAAAATGAAATAGCACAGAGACAAAACACAATAATCTGAGCAGTGAGAAAGCTTTATTTAAAGGAACACACTTAAAGGAGAGTGAGGGTAACCTCAGAGAGGAGACGTGCTGAAAGGCTGGGGACTGTCTTCTAAGGCTTCCAAAAATGGGGCAAAGGGCAGAGGGGGTTTGTTGTTCATAGGCTTGACTTGTGGCCTCATGGTGTTTCTCTCCAATGAAGGATGCTATGTCCTCATCCATAGTCAGTCTCCAGATAATTCTGTAAGATAAACTTAACACAAGGAATTGATCCTGTTCCTCTCCAACACAGGGTTACCCTCAAGCACTGGGAACATATTAGTTAAAACTGCTTGCCCTGCCTTAAGATAGGGTGGGTTATTGTCTGATTACCAAAGAATATGTCAGGAATCTTACCTCCTAAGCCCCTGGAACCTTAGCCTTAAGATGGGATCCCTCCTGTTCTTACTATGCTGTTTATATTTCAGCGTTTTTCATTATAGGCAGGAAAAGTTCATCATCATGCTTGTTCCATGTCCCTGCCCTACCTCACAAGGAGCATATTTGGCACAGAATTGTTAAACTTCTAAAACAGCTGCCTTGAATGGGAAAGTAAATGCACAAATCAGAAATCAGTGCAAGGAATTAATTAATGCCTAATTATTTCTAGCACATTTGGAAACAGGCTGTTTAATTAATTTTATTTATAAAAATTTCAGAAATAACATTTCTTGACCTGGAGAGGAATGTGTCAATTTTTTGAAACCTAGCTGATCTCTGTCAATAGGTTTCCAGTCCAATATACATAAAGCTACTGTGTTGTCATAAATTATAATCCGGATTCAAAGTGATCGTATTGCCACTAACATATTGGTACATTCAAAGAAAAGTGGGAATTTTCAGTAACCACCAGAATAATTTCCATTTCTGATTTTCATTCAGACTGAGCAAATAAGTCTTCGGTTTGAGTTCAGATAGTATAAGTGCTACTCATTTCAACACATGACCAAAATTGTACTTTACTTTCTTCAAAAATCCTGGTTTTCCTTTGCAATCCCTATTTCAGATAGTGATCTTCCCAGTGATTTAATCATTTAGGTAAGAAAATATAAATTACCCTCTGCTTCCATTTTTCCTATGACCTCACTTCCAATAAATTATGAAATATCATTTCTTTATTTCTTAAATATATCACAAATCCATGCTCTTTTGGCCACTTCACTGACATGACCTTAATCCATAATCTTTTACTGCACAAGGACTATTTCACTAGATTTTTATTTTATGTGTTTCCAGCTTTAAAACTTCCTACTATATTTCATACTTTATGGTCAGCTAAATTGACTTAAGATATACACCTAAGGGCGTCACCTATCCATTTCTTCTGCTAAAATCAAGTGAGGAAAACAAAGAACCAAAATCTGTAGCTTATCTATGTGCCACACACACTTCGGACTCTAGGGATTAAAAAATGAAAAAGAGAGTCTGTCCTGCCCACAAGATGTCTTTATTTTTTAATACACTTCCACTGTGAATGGCCCCATGTCAAATTCTTTATCATAGCATAAAAGATTGCCCATGATCTGCTCTTTTCTCTCTTTTGAGGATCATTGCAATGCTGATTTACTTGTGCTTCCAGGAACTCACAACTGCCATTTTGCCCATTTGTCTCTGAATAAATTCTTTCCTCTATTCAAAATGTGCTCACTCTATTCTTGACTTGAGTGTTCCTTCTTCCTAATGCCTACTTACTATATAAAACTTTTTCTAACCCCTTCTTTCCGTAACACAGACTTCCTCTATATGACCTCTCTTTCTTACATATGATTTTTTGCCGGGGCCTGCCGGCAGGAGTCGAACAATTCCTAAGTGAGGGTGTCAGGCTGTATATACAAGACGACAGGAGGGCAAACTGTCTGGTGCAGAATGCGAAGAAGCTTTTTTCTGGCCTGGCTTATATACACATGAATTGCCTACAGATTAGATTCACATGCCCTTAATTCAGTCACTTAAGTATTGCCTACAGATTAGTCCAATCAGACATTAATTCAATCACTTAAGTCACATACGCCTGGGGGTATCTGGTCCAGGTGGCAGGCCTTAAGATAAGACCTCCCTACCTTCCTGAGATACTTGTTCCCGGAATTTAGGAAACTTTTGGAGGTTTCTTTCAGAGTCAGGCCCGGTTCAGGCCTTAGATGGAGACTAGGCACAAAAACATAATCAATCCTGTCCTGTACTCTTGCTCCTTCTGTCCCAACCGCTCTCCACAATTTTTATTGTATTTGGCAAAGTATTATTATTAGTTCTTTCTTAAAAATACCTTCCATACCAGAGAATTTAGCTTTATTAGGAAAAATCCCATCTTATATGTAAATCATCAGTACTTATCAAAGTGCTGGAATATTGCACACAGTTTAAATGTGTAGATAAGCTTATTGTTAAAATGAGATATTGTTCCAACTTTTCATTCAATTCCATTTAATTATGCTCAGTTTATCAAATATTTATGGAGAGTTTCCGATATGTTCAGAAGTGCATTAATTGTTCATTGTAGCAGAGACAGATGGTGGTACAAATGGTCTTTTCTTTCTAGTACCTTCTATTATGGTTAGACAGAGCATGATGAAAATTTTAATAAATTATTTCATAGAATTTTAAGTTTCTTAAAGACATTTTAGTGTATGTGAATTTTCATTAGAAAAAGTGTGATATCACATGACTTTCAAATATATTTCTCATGTTACTTTTTGAATCTGGCTTCATGACAAAAAATTGCAAAAGCTTAATGAACAAATATCAATATCACATACATGAAAATCAAAGGAGGTAGCCACAAAATTCTTGGGGAATTTCTTTAATTCAAAATCTACTCATTCGTAACAACCACGACAGCAATATTAGTCTTAGCCTTGCATGTGAAACTTTGGGGGTTGCTTAACTTGATTATCAGTCTTTCAAGTTTCCCAAGCCTGCACAGTATGTTCTGCGTCTTCAGGGTATCTAGGTATACTCTCAATTCTTCCTAAGCAGAGCCACTATTTTTCCTTTGTACAGTTTCTGAGCCTGCCCCCTGGTTATTTTGTTTATTTTGCTTCAAGTATCCAGGAGCCACATACCATAGAGATGGCAACGATCAATCGTTTCTTCTCTAAGAGGGACATACACGAGGTTTTCAGCCTCCAGAAACACGGAGGCTTTATTTTTACTTCCGTTCATGCTCTTGCTTTTAACCACCGTTGATCCTCCAAAGACATATACCTACTTTCTTTTCCAACCACTTAGCACTCTATATTTCCTTCCAGTATTACTGGACTAGTAATATTTATTTCTCCCAAAATGTACATGGTTTTCCTCTAGGACCCTTCTGAATATGCCTGAGGACCTGCCATACAATCTAATATTGGTTTCAACATTCAACAGTGGTTCAAAAGTTACCCACATTATTAAATCCTCATCCCCACTAGTGTGGTTCTCTATTTTTTTAATCCCTAAATTTATCCTACATTTGCAATAACCAAATTAGAAGTTAGCCCTAATGACAGAGCTCCTGCAGGAATACCGTGGTGTCTAGCAGATTTTAAATACCAACAGAACATTTATCTGAATACTCTTAGGTGTGTTCCTTCAAACACTGAATTTGGCCAGTGGGTAATGTCAGTGTCAAATATCTGCCTTTTCACAGATCTCACTCAAAACTGGGGCAGGAATGTAGAAAGTAGAAAGAAATAGATGAGAGCAGAGGGCAAGGGGTTCATAAAGCATTTTACTTAAGCACTTGCTAGTGTGAGGTCAAAGCTCTGAACACCCTCAGGACTCCTCAGCTGTGGATTCATAGCAGTGCTGGAGCAGGGCTGGATTTCGGAACAATCTTTATTTAGCTCACTGAAAATGGGGCTGCAAGCCAACTGACAATAAATGATGCCTATCCAAAATCCAGGAATTTTCCATATATCCAAGGAAGTAAAATGACCTGAACATAGAGATATTACAAACTAATATTCTTAATGTCTTAGAAATAAACAGAGTCTCCCTAAGAAGCATCATTAAAATAACTTTCATCAGCAGGCTGGACCTGAAGAAAAGGTGGAGGGGAGAGGAGCTGCCTTCTGTCTTTGAAATACTCCAGATAGGTGTTGACTTTAAAACAAAACAAAATAAAACAAAAATTACAGTTAAAGAAAGTGCTTGTTAAATATATATTTCATAGACTGAAGATGTTGGGTAAAAAATACTCCTGCTTCAGGATATACTGTAACCATCCAAACAATGATCATAGAAACATTTACCTCACTGGGGCGCTCACTGCCCAGTTAATTATGACTAGACAGTGTAGCCTAGTTAACCTGGAACAGAGCCAATTGATACCATTTGTTCTGACACAACTGGCCCTCTTTCTCTTTCAAATGTGCCACAGTTTGGACAATAATGCCATGATCCCTCTAATTATGATAGATATCCAGATTTATTTACCATTTTCCAACAGTATCAGCCAATGTCCCCTGACTTGGATCGGCATGTCAATGGTAAATTGTTATTGGCATGTGAAGGACAACTCCAAGATCAGAGGAAAAGATTATCAGAACATTCTAATATATAAGTAATCATCATATCTGAACTCTCTGTGCTTTTCTTGTTTTTAATAAGCAAGAGTTCACTACTCATTAACTATTCGATAAACATTTCATTACATTTTGTGTAAGGATAAAATATGGCAGGTCCTGAAGGCACAAAGATTAAGGCAGAAAACCTCCCCTGGAGCAACTATTTCTGGTGAGGGAGACTGATAAGGAAGTAAGCAATTGCCTATTAGTATCGCTGCTGTGAGTAAATTACGCACAAGTTGCCTGTAAGTGAAAAGTAGGGGACACCTGTGCCAATATGAGGAGAAGGAAAGGGCTACAGTGAGGGCTTCCCAAGGGGAACAACCCTGAGAAAAACATCAACAACAAAAAGAATTAGGTGGAAACTTAAAGAAGAATGGAGCCAGGAAAGACATTCCAGGCCAAAGGATTAGCCAATAAAAAGGCAAAGAGATGAGTAAGAATAACGAGAGATCTTACTGTGAGTCAGAAATAAAGCCGGAGAGGTGACCAAAGCGTCTATCATGAGCTCTGCATTAACGAGAATCCTTTGGCTATAAACAGCACCTGACTCTCCTACTAAAGCAAAAGTAACCTTTTCTTAAATGTTCCTCTTTAACTGATGTGTTCATGGAAACTAGATAAGAAGTTATGCTTGAATCATGCATATAATTGTTTTGAATAAGCTAATACATGGAGAAGGGAAGGAAGCATGGGGAAAAATGTAGTCCTAAGAGTGAATAGTATTTCTGTTGCTGTCTGTATGACAGTGAGTATCCTCTTGCATATAAATAAGCCGTGTTCGGGAATACTATATATAGTAGGCTGCTTTTTTGCTTTACTACCCAAATCTTGACTACAATGGTCATGTGCAATCCAGGTAGTCTATAAAAATATTGGTGTCTCTGTAAAATTACAATAAGAGTAAGTTGAAAGTGCACACATATAAAATAAGAACTAGGCCTATGTTACTCTACAGTTATTAAAGACATAATAAAGTATAAAAATATGTATATGAATATGGTAATGAGAGTGGTTTCTTTTTGGAATTGCGTCTGTCTCTTCTTATCCTCATGTTGTCTATTTATAATCATATGTGATAACTGGTCCAGATTTCTCTAATTTTAGTCCTTACTGCATATACATATTAAAGGATTTTAATCTTTAGTTTGTGATTTCTTAAAGTTTGTTTTTAAAAACCTCTCTTAATTTTAATGCTAAAGGATATTTTCTTTCATTTTTTTAAAAATTTTTATGAAGATATTGTTGATATACACTCTTATGAAGGTTTCACATGAAAAAACAATGTGGTTACTACATTTACCCATATTATCAAGTAACCCCCATACCCCAATGCAGTCACTGTCCATCAGTGTAGTAAGATGCCACAGATTCACTATTTGCCTTCTCTGTGCTACACTGTTTTCCCCGTGACCCCTCCTCACACCATGTGTACTAAACATAATACCCCTCAATCCCCATCTCCCTCCCTCCAAACCCGCCCTCCCCAACTCCTCTGCTTTGGTAACTACTAGTCCCTTCATGGAGTCTGTGAGTCTACTGCTGTTTTGTTCCTTCAGTTTTGTTTTGTTGTTATACTCCACAAATGAGGGAAATCATTTGCACTTGTCTTTCTCCGCCTGGCTTATTTCACTGAGCATAATATCCTCCAGCTCCATCCATGTTGTTGCAAATGGTAGGATTTGTTTCCTTCTTATGGCTAAATAGTATTCCATTGTGTATATGTACCACACCTTCTTTATGCATTCATCTACTGATGAACACTTAGGTTGCTTCCATATCTTGGCTATTTTAAAAAGTGCTGCAATAAACATAGAGGTGCATACGTCTGTTTGAATCTGAGAAGTTGTATTCTTTGAGAAAATTCCAAGGAATGGGATTCCTGGGTCAAATGGTATTTCTATTTTGAGTTTTTTGAGGAACCTCCATATTGCTTTCCACAATGGTCGAACTAGCTTACATTCCCACAAGCAGTGTAGGAGGATTTCCCCTTTCTCTGCATCCTCACCAGCATTTGTTGTTCTTAGTCTTTTTGATGCTGGCTATCCTTACTGGTGTGAGGTGATATCTCATGTGGTTTCAATTTGCATTTCCCTGATAATTAGTGATGTGGAACATCTTTTCATGTGTCTGCTGGAAATCTGAATTTCTTCTATGGAGAACTTTCTCTTCATTTCCTCTGCCCATTTTATAATCATGTTATTTCCTTTTTGGGTGTTGAGGCATGTGAGTTCTTTATATGTTTTGGATGTTAACACCTTGTTGAATATGTCATTTACAAATATATTCTCCAATACTGTACAGTGCTTTTTCATTCTGTTGATGGTGTGTCCTCTTCCATACAGAAATTTTTAGTTTGATGTAGTCCCATGAGTTCATTTTTGCTTATGTTTCCCTTGCTCGAGGAGAGGCATTCAGGAAGAAGTTGCTCTTACTTATATTCAGGAGATTTTTGCCATTGTTGTCTTCTAAGAGTTTTATGGTTTCATGGCTTACATTCAGGTCTTTGATCCATTTCGAGTTTACTTTTGTGTATGGCATTAAACAATAATCCAGTTTCATTATTGTGCCTGTAGGTGTCCAGTTTTGCCAGCACTAGCTGTTGAAGAGGCTGTCTTTTCTGCACTGTATGTCCAAGGTTCCTTTATCATCTATTAATTGACCATATATGGTTGGGTTAATTTCAGGGCACTCTAGTCTGTTCCATTGGTCTATGGGTCTGTTCTTGTGCCAGTACCAAATTGTCTTGAATACTGTGGCTTTGTAGTAGAGCTTGAAGTTGGGGAGCATAATCCCCTTACCTTTATTCTTCCTTCTCAGAATTCATATGGCTATTCGGGGTCTTTTGTGGTTCCATATGAATTTTAGAACGATTTTCTCTAGTTCGTTGAAGAATGTTGTTGGTATTTAGATAGGAATTGCATTGAATCTGTAGATTGCTTTAGGCAGGATGGCCATTTTGACAATATTAATTCTTTGTATCCATGAGCACGGGATGTTTTTCCATTTATTGGTATTTTCTTTAATTTCTCTCATGAGCATCTTCTGGTTTTCAGAGTATAGGTCTTTGACTTCCTTGGTTAGGTTTATTCCTAGGTATTTTATTCTATTTGATGCAACTGTGAATGGAATTGTTTTCCTGATTTCTCCTTCTGCTAGTTCATTGTTACTGTATAGGAATGCCACAGATTTCTGCATATTAACTTTGTATACCGCACTTTGCTGAATTCAGATATTAGATCTAGTAGTTTTGGAGTGGATTCTTTAGGTTTTTTTATGTACAATATCATGTCATCTGCAAACAGGGACAGTTTAACTTTTTCCTTGTCAATTTGGATGCCTTTTATTTCTTTGTGTTGTCTGATTACCATGGCTAGGACCTCCAGTACTATGTTTCCCATTCTTAAAGGAAAAACTTTCAGCTTCTCACTGTTAAGTATGATGTTGGCTGTGGGTTTGTCATATATGGCCTTTATTATGTTGAGGTACTTGCCCTCTACACCATTTTGTTGAGAGTTTTTATCATGAATGGATGTTGAATTTTGTCAAATGTTTTTCAGCATCTATGATCATGTGGTTTTTGTCCTTCTTTTTGTTGATGTGGTGAATGATGTTGATGGATTTTTGAATGTTGTACCATCCTTGCATCCCTGGAATAAATTCTACTTGGTCATGATGGATTATCTTTTTGATGTATTTTTGAATTTGGTTTGCTAGTATTTTGTTGAGTATTTTTGCGTCTATGTTCATCAGGGATATTGGTCTGTAGTTTTCTCTTTTTGTGGTGTCTTTGCCCGGTTCTGGTATTAGAGTGATGCAGGCCTCATAGAATGCGTTTGGAAGTATTCCCTCTTCTTCTACTCCTTGTAAAACTTTAAGGAGGATGGGTATTAGGTCTTCACTAAATGTTTGATAAAATTCAGCAGTGAAGCCATCTTGTTCAGGCTTTTTGTTCTTAGGTAGGTTTTTGATTACCAGTTCAGTTTTGTTGCTGGTAATTGGTCTGTTGAGATTTTCTGTTTTTTTCTGGGTCAACCTTAGAAGGTTGTATTTTTCTAGAAAGTTGTCCATTTCTTCTAAGTTATCCAGTTTGTTAGCATATAATTTTTCATAGTATTCTCTAATAATTCTTTGTATTTCTGTGCTGTCTGTAGTGATTTTTCCTTTCTCATTTCTGATTCTGTTTATGTGAGTAGACTCTCTTTTTTTCTTGATAAGTCTGGCTAGGGGTTTATCTGTTTTGTTTATTTTCTGGAAGAACGAGCTCTTGCTTTTGTTGATCCTTTCTTTTGTTTTATTCTTCTTGATTTTATTTATTTCTGCTCTAATCTTTATTATGTCCCTCCTTCTACTGACTTTGGGTCTCATTTGTTCTTCTTTTTCTAGTTTCATTAATTGTGAGTTTAGACTGCTCATGTAGGAATGTTCTTCTTTCCTAGGTAGGCATGTATTGCAGTATACTTTCCTCTTAGCACGGCCTTCGCTGCATCCCACAGATTTTGCAGTGTTGAATTATTGTTTGATCTCTGTTTTTATTTGGTCATTGATCCATTGATTATTTAGTAGCATGTTATTAAGCCTCCATGTGTTTGTGGGATTTTTCATTTTCTTTGCATAATTTATTTTTAGTTTCATTCCTTTGTGGTCTGAGAAGCTGGCTGGTACAATTTCAATCTTTTTAAATTTACCGAGGCTCTTTTTCTGGTGAAGTATATGATCTATTCTTGAAAATGTTCCATGTACACTTGAGAAGAATGTGTATTCTCCTGCTTTTGGGTGTAGAGTTCTGTAGATGTCTCTTAGGGCCATCTGTTCTATTGTGTTGTTCAGTGCCTCTGTCTCCTTATTTTCTGTGTGATTGATCTGTCCTTCAGAGTGAGTGGAGTGTTGAAGTCTCCTAGAATTAATGCATTGCATTCTATTTCCCCTCTTAATTCTGTTAGTATTTGTTTCACATATGTAGGAGCTCCTGTGTTGGGTGCATAGTTATTTATATTGGTTATATCTTCTCGTTGGATTGACCCTTTTATCATTATGTAATGTCCTTCTTTATCTCTTGTGACTTTCTTTGTTTTGAAGTCTATTTTGTCTGACATTAGTACTGCAACTCCTGCTTTATTCTCCCTATTAGTTGCATGAAATGTCTTTTTCCATACATTCACTTTTAGTGTGTGTATGTCTTTGGGTTTAAAGTGAGTCTCTTGATGGCAGCATATAGATGGGTCTTGCTTTTTTATCCATTCTGTTACTCTGTGTCTTTTGATTGGTGCATTCAGTCCATTTACATTTAGGGTGATTATCTATAGGTATGTACTTATTGCCATTACAGGCTTTAGATTTCTGGTTACAAAAGGTTCAAGGTTGACTTCCATACTATCTAAGAGTCTAACTTAACTCACTTAGTATGCTATTACAAACACAATCTAAAGGTTCTTTTTTTCTCCTCATTTTTCTTCTTACTCCATTCTTTATATATTAGGTATCACATTCTGTACTCTTTGTCTATCCCTTGATTGACTTTGGAGATAGTTAATTTAATTTTTCATTTGCTTAGTAATTAGCTGTTCTACTTTCTTTATTGTGGTTTTATTAAACCTTAGGAACACTTCCATCTAAAGCAGTCCCTCCAAAATACACTGTAGAGATGGTTTGTGGGGGGTAAATTCTCTCAGATTTTGCTTACCTGGAAATTGTTCAATCCCTCCTTCAAATTTAAATGATAATCTTGCCATGTAGGGTATTCTTGGTTCCAGGCCCTTCTGCTTCATTGCATTAAATACATCATTCCACTCCCTTCTGGCCTGTAAGATTTCTGCTGAGAAGTCTGGTGATAGCCTGATGGGTTTTCCTTTGTATGTGATCTTATTTCTCTCTCTGGCTGCTTTTAATAGCCTATCCTTATCCTTGATCTTTGCCATTTTAATTACTATATGTCTTGGTGTTGTCTTCCTTGGGTCCCTTGTGTTGGGAGATCTGTGCATCTCCATGGCTTAAGAGACTATCTCCATCACCAGATTGGGGAATTTTTCAGTCATTACCTCCTCAAAGACACTTTCTATCCCTTTTTCTCTCTCTTCTTCTTCTGGTACCCCTATAATGTGAATATTGCTCTGTTTGAATTGGTCACACAGTTCTCTCAATATTCTTTCAATCTTAGAGATCCTTTTTTCTCTCTGTGCCTCAGCTTCTTTGTATTCCTCTTCTCTAGTTTCTATTTCATTTATTGTCTCCTCCACTGAATCTAATCTGCAATTAATACCCTCCATTGTGCTCTTCAGTGATTGGATCTCCAACCATAATTCATTTCTGAGTTCTTGAATATTTTTCCGTACCTCCATGAGCATGTTAATGATTTTTATTTGAAATCCCTTTCAGGAAGATTCTTGAGGTCGATGTCATTTAAATCTTTCTCAAGAGTTGTATTAATAATTTTACTTTGAACCAGGTTCCTTTGGCATTTCATATTTGTATATGGTGTCCTCTAGTGCCCAGAAACTCTACTCTTTGGAGCATGTCGGGGGTCTCAGGGGAGTGGTATTGGTGCCTGGGGGGAGGAAAGAGCTGTTCCCTGCCTCCATGCTGCTATGCCTGTCTACACTGCCTGAACCAGGCGGCTGAGCACACAAGTATAAGCCTCTATGCCTTGTGTTTGTAGCTGCTGTATATGGGGCTTCCCTCTGGGTGGCCTAATGCCAGAGTAGGATTTCTCGGTTTTCAAGCCAGATGGGGCTTGCCGGGAGAAAGGTGCCATAGGCTGCACATTACGGAGGGTGTCCTTGGAGCTGTGTAGCCAGTCAGGGAGCTGGAGCATCTAAAGATTGTGAAAGCTCCCAACCTGCTGGGCAGAGTGCACCTGGATAATTTTGTCTACCTGTCCTTCCCCCTGAGCAGTAAGCTCTGTGTAGTCCTTGCCCCTTTAGCAGCCCTCTTGATAAGGGCTTCCTTGTTAGGAAGTCTCTCAGACTGCTCGCCTTTTTTTTGTCCCAGAGCAGCTGGATATGCATCCCTGCTTTCCACAAGCAGCTGAAATCTCAGTCTCTCCAGGAATTCTGCCTGTCTTAGCTTTCCAACCCCCTACTCATTAGAGTACCATGCAAGCACCATGAAAAGTAGGTTTGTGGTCCCAGAGCAGATCTCCAGAGTTGGGTATTCAGCAGTCCCAGGCCTTCACTCCCTCCTGGCTCTTTTTCTCTTCCTCCCACTGGTGAGCTGGGTGGGGGAAGGGCTTGGGTCCTGCCGGGCCACAATTTTGGTACATTACCCTGTTCTGTGAGGTCTGCTCTTTTCTCTAGGTGTATGCAGCCTAGTGCAGTCCTCTTTCCTGTTGCTCTTTCAGGAGTAGTTGTATTAATTATATTTTCATATTATATGCGGTTTTAGGAGGAAGCCTCTGTCTCACCTCTCTTGCCGCCATCTTTAATCCCTTCTCCAATATCTTCTTTCTTTACATGAGAAAATGTCTCTTTATACAGTGTTTCTGCTTACTTTGATTTAATATTTTGAAGACAATTTTATTTGTCCTTGTAACCAGTAGGATAATCCACTTCATCCCACTTCTTAAAATTAGATTCACTGTGTTTGAAGATATTATAAGTTTCCTTTAATAATAGGTGAATAAATAATAAGTATTAATACTTTAATAAGCATCCTTGGAGGCCAGGAGGCCAGAGTTCCAGAAAATGGTAGGAACAAAAATAGTATTATAAATTTGAGACTGAGTTAAATTGCTCTACATAAAAAGGGGAAATTTTAATGGCTGAAATTTGATGGAAAGTATATATAGAGAAAAGGTTCTGCTATTAGAAACCGTTGATATAATTTCATTAAAGAAGCCTGATTGTGACTGTGTGTTATGTGTGTATGTGTTTAGGAATGAATGTTTGTGAGCTGCTTAATGCAAACTCCTTAGTTTTCTATATGATATACTTGAGTAAAATCCATGTAGATCACTAAGTGGTTTGTGCAGAAACTTACATTTTGGGGTAATTCGAAAACATCAAGGCTGTGCTTTAGAGTTGAGATAGGGCAAAAATACATGCTACCTTTTGGATAGCTAGTCATATCTGCGCTGCTTATTAAGATCACAACTAACATCAAAACTTAAGATGCAGCATTAGCAGTGTTTGCTTCAGATCACTATTACTAACCAGGATATATCTCTTAGTATGACTGTTAAACTCTCAGATGGGAGTCTGGTTGGACATGGTCCTATGTGTTTAATTTCAATGGCATTAGAAAGATAAGGAGGCTACTCTAAATTGGCATATGGCTGTATTGGAGGAAGGAATGCACAGTGTAAGATGTGATGTTTTACAGACCTTTTCCTTAGCTAACTTGGGAGTATCCAAAAAGCTCCCCTGAACTCACAAGCTGAAAATTGGTCTTGAACTCTGCTTTGAAAGACTTAAAATTTCTGACTATTCTGAGTCTTCTCCTCAAAAGGCAATTGTGCTTTCGTTGATTCTAGGACCTATTTTTCCCATGGCTACTAAAACAGAATTGTGTGGTTAGCTCATAAGATTAGAAAAACAATGACTGAAACTATATGCCATGTCAAGAAATTAAAAAGAAATGAGCCTAAGATTAGAAAGGTAAAATAAGTTGCCATAAACACACTCCACTGCCTGAGAAAGGTGTCAAGCCTCAGATGGAGAAGCAAAGGCATTCAAGGCATATTTTTTCAGAGGTCAACATTAGGATTATCTATGTCCTCAAATTCACAAATGGATCTGTTACTGTGACTGACGGCACTTGAATGTATTTTCAGAAATGCATACAGTTACAGGGACTTGAATGTCAAATTTCTTACCAGGCATCAGAAACAAGGAGAAAAAATTGCACATGTATGTTAAGTCAGGAGAGAATTTACACAGGGAGAAATGTAGTAAGTTCAAGTGGGGCACGATATAGAAAATAGGGCTGGCTGCACAAACCTTTCAACACTGATGTATAGCCAAGTCTTTCTGAAGAAACCTAGATTTTTTTCAGACAGTGAGCTCTCGGGTTCTTAGAATTAGTAGAGCTGCTTTGGAGGGTCAAAAGTGGAAGGCAGCACTGGTTACTCTCAGAGAGTAAAGGTGATCAGAAAAGTTTTGACTGGATGTATTATTTCAGATTAAAGAGCTTTCAGGCTGTCTTTCTGACAAGTCAAAGCAGTCAGCTTCCCCACCTCTGATTAGAAGGCTAGCACGTGTGGAGTCATTCAAAGTCAAAGATCACTGACTGACTTTTATTGTGAATAATTTTGCCCAACTAATATCTGGAAGCTATATCTATCATTAAGCCCATACAAGGCATCTTAAGTATCTGAGAGGTTTAGGAAAAAAATACATCAAAGGAACACCAAATATCCTGTAAGATTTTTTTTCAACAGTGAGATGAGCATCTTATATTTCATTGTTGGGGGATCTTTATCCCAATTGCCCAGTAGGGAAATAATTAAGAGTAGTGGTGCCATTTTGAATTATCATGGCTGCACGAGTAGGGGATGCTAGGGGGTCAGTAGATGAATTTGTTCCTCCTCGTACAGAAATCAAAGGCCCTGCACGCAGTGCACTGTGATGGCAATGTTGTATCTCTCTTTCGGGGTCAGCAAAATAGCAGTCAACCATATATATTATTTGGAGGACCTGTGGAAGGAAACCAGTCTATGAATTCCTTCAGCTCACCCAGGCACCTTTGCATTCTAATGTTGCTGATTCTGGCTGTCAAGAGTTCTTTTTTCTTTAGGTTCCAAGAAAAACCTTGAAGAAGAGCTTCTACCTTGGTAGGATGAGGTAGAGAAGGTGCCTCAGAAGGGAGAGTAAGAAAGTTACTCAGTATTTAAATAAGTGACATTAGCTAAGTACTGAAACCTCCAAAAGAGTATCTCAGTGATGACTTATGCACAAATCTGTAAAATAAGGAATGAGAGAGGAGGGCCAGGACATAGAAAGTCTGGGCGGGGATATAAGTCATTGTTGTTCTAAGTCTTCTCATTAGCACCATCGCAAGGATAATGCGTTAGATTTTCTAAGAGGTGAAAATACTTGCTCACTGAAAGTTGCAATGATACGGTTGAAATGACCATTTTCTTCAATCATCATATAGAAGAAACTACCATCCCTCTAGGGATGCAGAGGGGCACGCCCAGAGCCCTCCAGATGAGACACTCATCTCCCTGGATCCTGAGAGCTGACAGCTGGCAGCTGAGTACTCCTGCTGGTGATTGCCCTTGGCAGAAGAGGGCTCTCGTCCAAAGTCACCCCACCTGAATGGGAAGCCACATCCAGTGACTGGTCGACAGGAGTGGAATAAAGGCTCAGCTCCTTTATGCCAGTTCAGGAAGGACTGGGCCTGGTCCAGAGCCTCTTTTGAAACACACTGAAGCCTTTGTTGTGACTGCATCAGAGTTCACCTTCTACCTCCTCTTACTCCTGCTTCTTTCACTCTCCTACACATGTTGATCCCAAAAGCATTCTCCAGTAAACATCCTACACAAAAGTTTACTTTGCAGACTTTCTTCCTGGGGATTCTGACCTCAGCACGTACCCCCGAGAGAGGCTGGGCCAGAAGGGCCTGCGTGTGTGCTCACAAGTCTGCTTTAAAGGTTTGTAATAAGACCTAAATGACTCTGAAGAGACAAGAAAGGGATACGAGAGGCCGTGTGAAAGAAGGGAAGAGCTGTGGGCTATCACATGAGAAGAAAGGCTTAAAAGAAATGACTAATTTAAATTTTGAGGAGGACCGCTCCTTAATCTCTCTCAGGTTATTTTTTCTAAAAACACAATTGCTAATTTGATTCCTTGAGTAGACCCGATTTGATAGATCTCTAAAGACCTGCATGAAGGTTAGTACACACCCAAAAGAGCAGCTCTTCATGGGGCACAACCAAATCCTGGTAGCACAGAGAAAACTCTCTATTTCCCTCTATTCTGAGCATCTGTCTACAGTGTGTAAGAGGTAGACAGACTCTGGTGGCATTGTAAGTGGGAGAAATATTTGTGTGGGCTTCATTTAGCTGGAAATATAATTTCTCTATTTGGATATGAACTGAAGGTTAACCTTATCCTCTTTTCTCTTTCCTAACTTGACCACTGAGCAGAATCATGAAAATATTGATATTTCTTTGGAAATACCATAGAAAAGAGAACACAGAACATGAGATACTTTTGCAGGAGTCAGAAGTACTTCTTTCCAATTCTGTTATCCTTTTTGTTGACTGTCAGCCCTACAATCGACTTTTATAATTCCCTTTGTACCTCTTGGGCTGAAGCCTGCAAACTCTATTTTCCAGACTCTCTTGTCATCTGTCTTCTTCAAGTTTCCTTCATGGGCAGCTGAAGGGAGTTTGGAAGCACAGAAGGAAAGGAAAAGCCAGTTATTTGTTTGTTTGGTAATATCTTCCTCCATCAATAGCCCTTCATGCACTTTCTAACACCTTTATAATCAATACCCTGAATTAAACCTCCCTCTACTTGAAATGTCTGGAATTGTTTCTATTTAATTTTTCTCCTAGATACTAAATATTCAGAGAGGGTAGAAGAGCAATTATTTATGAGGTTAACTCTGTCTTTCAAGAAGACATCTTGGTCTATTAATGGACCTTGACTTTTTATGACATTATTGAAGTTTCCAATTTACTGACTTCAAAGAAGTCACTTAACTTTCCTGAGCTCTTGTTTCCTTAGGTGGAAAATTCAGGGCTTGCATTTCATAAACTGTAAGGTGTTTTTTTACTTTAAATTTTATGAGTTTAAAGAAAGTAGAACTATTTGCTCACTAATCCTTATATATTTTTCAGGTTTAAAGTTCAGGCTCAAGCACCAATGATGGAAGATCCAGATGGTAATGGACTTACAATATAATTATTTGGGGGATGCTCGACACTTTTAACACGTGTCAGTAAACAATATATCATACCACAAGCAGTAAGGAGTCCAGAAATGTACTATATTTTAACGGTAACCTAATGTGCCTTACAAATTCAGTCACGAGGGATTGCCATTTGTTTGTCATATAAAATAAAATGTAAGCTGTGCATTTTTTCCTGAAAGTCTAAAGCTAACAGAGATAGTACTGAAGCTATATTTTAAGGCATTCTTAAAAGGCAGCTAATCTTGTAATAAATCAAAAATTATTCATTTGTCAGAGTCATGTAACTGATAATCAAGACATGCATATATGTCTTTTCACAGCAAATAACCTATGTGAATGTTAGAAATGCATATATTAATATCTCAAAAAACCTTATTCTGTCATTTAAAGACATAACAAAATGTGGCTTTAATCTGCAATTTGCTTGGCCTAGGTGTGTTTTAAAGCCACAGAAGCTGATGGGATCGTGCTCAAGTCATACATCTAGTTAGAAATATTTCTTAGCTTCATAAATACAAGGCTTCACCCTCATCAACTATCTTTTGTCCAAATTGTAATCATGCAAAATTACTGGTAGTGAGAGCTTTTGTTACTGGCATCCACAGAGTAATTTATAATGTTGGAAAGGCCTTTGCCATTTTCCTAATTGACACTCTAAGTCAGGATTGCATTGGGATCCATCATTGTCACTTGGTTGTCACACAGAGTCAAACACAAGCTGTGCATTTTAAGTACCATGGCTCTATGTTCTGCTTCTTCTGTTTCAGCAAAGCAGCAAGTACATGTTTGGATTCATCACAGATCATGATAATGGTTTCAAACCTTCAGATTTGCGTTCAGAATATGAGTGAATTATCTAGGAGTCAAGCAAAACATTCTTAAGTAGAGGAAGTGATGTTATCTTAAAACAAATCGATGTTCCATTTATTTGGGAAGCTTGCCATTAATCCATGCTAATTCTTTTTTAGGCCATATGGTATGAATTTTGGGATTAATTGTTTATAAAATATGAGATTTAGAATAGATATTTCCTCAACTGTTATGCATTACTAAAGAACCCCTACTACATAGAGATAAAATGGGATTATTCTAAATTCATATGCACACTTCAGTTGTCGTATATAATGATGCATTCTAGAATAATGCAAATTACATTGGAATATGAGCACATGCATAAAGATAACACATGCTAAATGTGGAATTGCAGTATTTAATCATCACACACTTTCATGTTTATCTTCCCATTAATATAGAGTCTAAAAAATGATTTTGTATAAACTATACTACTTTGTTATCTCCTATACCTCACAGGCAAAATAAAGAACATACTTATATCTCAATATATCAATTTTTGTATTTACCTAACAAATTACCCCAAAACTTACTAGTTTAAAACAGTAGGTTTTGTGGGTCAGGGATCCAGACATGGCTTACTTGGATCTTTTATTCCAGGCCTACAATCAAAGTGTTTCTGGGCTGGAGTCATCTTAAGTTCTGACCAGGAAAAGATTTTCTTCCAAGTTCACACAGTTGTTGGCAGGACACAGTTTCTCATGGGTTGGTGGACTAAGAGCCTCGGCTCCTTGCATCCGCTGGCCAGGGGCCACCTCAATTCCTTGCTGCACGAGGTTCTTCCAAACGGCAGCCCACCACTCAACGCACTCAGACCAAGTAGGCAGTAAAGGCATTCAGCGAGCAAGACAGACATCACAGTCCTCCGCAGCCTAGTTATAGAATGACATCCTTGCAATGTTACTGCACTCCATTGGTTGGAATCAGGGTCTCAAGAATACCAGAAGAACATTACTAGGGCTTTCTTAGTGGCTGCCTATCGCATTTAGAAATGAATCAGAATCAGTATAAGAATATAAAACCTGTAATTTTTTAAAACAATACCTGCTTTTCCCTTATGAAAAATATATCTTAAAAAATATTTTCTAAATATACTTCCCTAGGTAACATATCTTTACTTACTTATATCAGACCTAAAGCCAAAGGGCAGTGAGAAAATATTCTTCCTCCATTAGAAACTGAAACATAAGGAAAAACTATTTTATCACATTGAAAATAAAATAAGCCTCAGAAGAGTAACCAAACATGTTAAACAAGCATTGAAGAATATATATTTTCACTGCATGTATTTTGAATTATTTTTCTCATTTAAGACAGGAGATAAGGGAAAACTGAACCCTAATCCCCAATACCCTTGATTCAATTTTTGATAATAAAATTATGTATTTAAAGAAGTATGTGTACTTTTTCAAGTCAGCAGAACAGCAGCTGCACTAAGGAAACAAATTGCATGTTTCAATCTCTTTTTAGTTTATATGAACAACTGATCATAAATGTATCCATACAATGAGTCATCAACAATGAATAAAACATTGAAGACAATGTGCACAAAATATATGTAGACAGAATCTTTTGAAATAAGTTCCCTAATGTACAAAACAGCTGATAAAACCTGTTCAATGTTAGGAAAAGAAATGTAAGGACTGAAACTATTAGATAATGAGTCACTTGTTATTATTCACATATGTTAGCATATATGGGTTAAAGCCACAATTATTTGAAAAGAAATTTGTAGCGTGTTGCCTGTGTTATTTCCTCTATGGCCACAATCAACATTCAGATCTTGGCATCCTAAGAACAGGAAGAGACAATGCAGAACAGAAGCAAGTGAAAGTGCACGAAAGAAAAGCAAGCAAGAGAGTGGTCCTCTAGCACTCTCTCACCTTCCACTACATTTTTTTAAACTTTAACTTTTCTACTCTATTAATGTGTAAAGATATACTGTTTCCTGTTATAAAATTTGCTTCTGCAACATGAAAGATATAGATATAGAGGATCTTTCTGTTTGTTTACAATAGAAATGGGAGTTTTTGTTGCCTAAAATCTAAACAAAGGATTTTGCTGTTTAACTTTCATTCTGTTTATTCCCTGTGAGGCTTTTCCCTCTGAACATGTAATATCACTTTTCCCTGTATTTTATCTTTAAACTTGGAATTCTATTATATACTCACAGTTTTTCCATTTTTATGGTCAATATCAGGCTCCAGTGAAACAGGACTTCTTCACCACCCTGTTCTGCTGCTGCTCCCTTCACTTCATGTTCCAGAAGAAGGATTTCTCCTTATCTGTCAAGTTCAAGCACATAGATAAGTGTTCTCAACCTGCAGGATGGTGCTTAGTGTTTGACCTTCCTATTCCTTAAGGCCTGGAGGCATAAACAGGACCAGGGCTATTGCTACTTCATGAAAGCACAATCGTCTCTCTGTCCTGGTGTCACTTACACCTTCCCACTGGGAGCTGGAGTCAGGGAGCAGCCAGTCTGCATGCCCGCTCAGGAGGCACCTAGGCAAGCCTGCTTGAGCAGAAAGCTCCGGACATGAAAGAACTCTCTCTGGTCTCCTTTTTGCTTGACTTTTCTCTGTAGATTTTTATTGTCTTTCTTTCCTGTGAGAGCCACAAGATCCATGTTATTTTAGGTTGTAAGCTAAGAAAAATAGCTAACATAAATGAAACCAATCAGCCTGCTTTTCTTCCAGGCCCAAGTTTATTTCTAACCTGGATAAAAAGAGTTCTTCACGTGGCTTACTTTATATCACTACATCGCTGTACAGTGTTTGTTGCCTGGCACACAGTTCTTCATGGGAACAGCTCTCGGACCTCAGAAATGGGTGCTTTGTAGGACATTGTAGGCTCCTGATTGTCTATCTCTCCCCCTATCTTCCTTTCTCCCTTTGTTAAATGTGTATGATATGTCTACAAATAGATAAATAGATTATAAAATTAAAAAATTGCTCAAATATAAGAATTTGAATAATAATAGGGACAGTTCACATTAGTAGTCACCACAATACGGGAATATCAAATGACCTACAGGTAAAATGCCATGTCTATGATAAGTGAGAAAGTGAACAAAATGAAGATTTCAAAACCACAATTGCTATCATGTGGCCATAGAAATGTAGACTGGGAAGAAGGTCATTACCCTCAAGGAGAGGACCTAGGACTCAGGATTACTCAGCCCTTTACAGAAGCCCGTGGTGAGGAGAGTGCTCGACTGCAAAAGTCTGGCAATATTATTTTCCCATCAGACCATACTTGCTTGGGTGCCTCACCATAAAACTTCCCAACATTTCTTTAAAAAGAAATTGGAAATTCTCTTGACTTTGTAGCTTTCTTTTTGATCCATATTATAATTACTTATGCTTTTTTTCATTCAGTCTTAATCTTAATAGACTCTTTTAGAGTAAGGACACCTGCTATTGTCATTTCTTCCTCGGATATAGCATACACATACCCACATACTTGCTGCTTAATAAGTGTTTTGCTCTGGAAGAATGCCGTCATTATTCACACTTGCATGGACAGGAGGTCTGTGTGGTCAGCAAGACTTCCTGAGTGCCTTTTTTTGCATCAAACCCTGTTGTAGGCATTTGAGATAGATGACTGAATTAATGTACAAGGATCCCTGCTTTCATAAAGCTTGCGATTCAGTAGGAAAGATAGACAATAAATAATACTCTTAAAGAGTAAATAAATTAGGCTAAAATATGATAATTGTAATGGAAAAAAAGACAAACCAGGGAATGTTAAGGGCCCCTGGGAAAAATGAGGGAAAGGAGAGAACTGTCATGCAGTCAGTCAAGGTGCTAACCAGCCAGAGGCAAGGAGGAAGTTTTGGCATGTATGAATAACTTCCAAATTTGGCATATATAAAAATCCACAGATATTTGGTTAATGTAGAAATCATGCCTAAAACAATAACTTCAAACTATTTAATGTGAATAATTCTAAATTAGAAAACTGAAGCAAACCTCCAGAACATAAAGTTTTTTTTTTCTGTAAGAAAATTGTAGCAAGTGCCTATTCTAAACTGTCTCCAAAATAGGAACCCAAGAACAGACTGCGGTGCTATTTCTCTAAGAGAGCTGGCGATGATTATATCCATCAAATTCACATGCCAGCTGAGAAAATTTATGTTAGTAGAAAAAAATTTCTTAGTGAATTTAATGCTTAGCAAGACAAAACCTTTTTTGTTTTCTTTAGACATTTTTTAACTAAACGAGAAACACAGTGCAATAATCCAAGGAAACTTTGGAATTAAACTGAAGATCATTACTCAAAAAATCTTTTGAAGATGTCATTTAGCACAGGCTTAAACAATTGCTTTTTATTGAAAGTCTTTTGATACAACTGAATGATTTTCCCTCTCCAATGCAACCATCAACTGCTTAAATCAGTCCTGATGAAATCATTCTGTACAATAACCACATGGGTTACAGAGGATAATTTTTCAATTACGGAACCATACAACATGTTATACACCATACAGAGAAGTGTCAAACATATGTCAAGAAATCTGTCCCTGATAGGAGGACTAGGCAACAAAGAAAGGAACTTCAACTCCACATTACATTCTGAAGGAACACACAAGAATACGTCAAATGGAAAAAATTAAAGAGAACTTGGGGGAAAAAAATCTTTGTAGCTCTACTAAGCAATAGAAAACCAATAAACTTTGAGCTACAGATGAGGTTGTAATTGTTGCATGATTTTCTGTGTAAATATGACAAAAGATTTTCAGCTTCCATAAAGCCAGATGTACCACAATGAAAGTCTGTAAAGAGCTCCTTCATATTGAAAATGCACCTTCATAGTCAGAAAATATTCTAGGCAAAAGCCAAAATATCTGGGATAACTACATCAACACACTTCTATCTACAAATAGTAAAGTCTTGGATTATACCTACCTCTCATAAGGGAATTATTGCTAGATAACCTCTAGGATCTCTTTGGCTTGTAAAATCAATGATTGTATAACATAACTTTTATTTGTGCATCTACAGAACAAAGTACGTGTGCCACTCAATTTTCTAAGTGAAAAGTGTAAAACAATAAGATGTTGATAGAGTCTACTTTTCAGATAAATGAAAGTCATGTAAATAAATGCATATTTACTTTCTATTGTCATAGCAGGATGCATTTTAAACAATGATTTTAAGATAAATTATGGGGACTATACTACTTCTATTTGAAGTATGCTGAGAAGCCTTGCATAACCAGGATATCAAGAAGAAGGAAAAAGACACAAGCCTGAATTCTAGAATTTGATAGTTTGGATTTGCTTAAGATTTCAAATAAATAAACATTTCTGAAACTGATGAATAAATAAAAAGTAGCTAATTAGATCAGATACATTTTTTAAACTTGGTCTTAAACTTTTTATAACTTCACTATTATTTACTAGTGTAAGAATTGTCAGCATTTGAATGCTTGCTAATAGTGGTTATGTCTTGCTGTTAATGACATTGATCACACTATACAAAGTTGATCCTTTTTTAAAAAGGAGTGGAAAACTAATTATTATATTTGCAGTGAGTGAAAGGAAATAATGATGTGACAAAATAAAATTACGTTTTTTTAAAGTTTGTTGTAAATAAGTTAAGAAAGAAAAGTAGAACAGATACAAAAGTCTACATTTGTTCATGCCACAAAAATATTAGGTAACTCTCCTGGGATCCAGAGGAATAAAATATTTGAGTGTCTTTGCATTAGTTTTTTCATAACTTTCCTTGTAATTTCATGTGTGTAAGGTCAGGCAGGTGAGAGTGATTTTATATGTAGATATAATAAGGCCTCAAGAAAGAATAAATAAGAATATAACTAAATGTATTGTGCATACACTTAATTATTGTATTCCTTGTTTCTCAATTTTCTTCACATTTTTATGTATATGTAAAATATATTCATTCATATTTACTTTTAACATAAGTAATGCAAGAATTCCACATCTGTGTAATGCTGATGCAAAAATTCAATACAATTATTGTATAAATAAATATATATGTGCAGTCTTAAAATATTAAATCCAACATAAGCTTATGTATAATATATATACACAAACATATAAATACATTGAAAATATTATTTCTTTACATAAAAGAGAAAAAGAGATTAACTAAAATAAAATTATCTCAGTACTGCAATCACTCATGTTCATGGACCTGAGATAATAATCATCACTGAGCTTTTCAGAACCACTACAAAGAGTTAATTTATCTTCTGCAAAATACTGCCATTCTGAAAGTTCGGCCAAATATTATTTACCATCCTTGAGCACTAAGAATCAACCAAGCACTGAAATTTCGTAATAACTGACTGACATTTCAGTTAATCTTTTTAGCTAAAATAGCATCGAGTTTATTTTCTTGAATCGATCATACCAGATGAGGCTAATCTTTACTTGATACAACAACCCAGAGATAATAATGTGACATTTCAGATCTTTTATTAATGAAATATTGGTTTCCTCCTATGGGAGTATAAGGCCATTGCACTCTTTCAAATACAGTGTTCAACATTTGGTTAAATATTACTAAAAATACATAGTATGTTCATTTACTTAGGAAAAAAAGAATTCTTATAAATTATTCTTAGTTCTTAGCAAAAAACTTTAAAAATACTCATCTTAATCATTAGGATCTCATTGTGATTATAAAAGAAAGAATTACATTAGTATGACTATATTCAGAATGTATGATTAAAATTAATGTTCATATATTAATCATGAGATTTGAGATTAAGTATATTTTCTTTCAGATGATTTTTACTTGTCAAAGGAATAAAGGATTTAAGATTCTTGGTCCAGTGTTTTTCTCTCACATACTTAATTCCCAAGTTTGGGGGTTCTTGCTAAACCCCATAAATCATGACCTGAAAGAGTATCTTGATTGAAAACCAAAAGAATGGGGATGAAAAGTATCAAAGGATCAATATGAGTACATTTTGGCTGCAGCAGAAAATCTCCCTGCAGGAAGAACCCAACGCCCTTGCCTGGGTAAAATTGCAGTATTTCCAGAATCTCTTGCCTGGTTTTAGTGCATCTCCATATGAGCAGGTGTTTCCAAGGGGTACAGAGAAGTAGTCCATCTCCATATTAGTGGGTAATTACATGGGAAATAGAAAGCTTATCTGAACCTAAGAGGCTGGGGAGAGTCTTTGCTCCCAGAATTCTGTCACAGCAGGAAAGAGAGAGAGACACTGGATGACTCCTTGTAAGCAATAAATGGGTTTTAAACTTTATTCCTCTCTTTGACTGATTTCAGGTTCAAAGGCATTTTGCCCTGAGCTTTCCCCTCTCCGGAGTTACATCTGGCGGTAGTTGGCAGGACCTCTGAACCCAAAATCTGTCTGCATGGATGCAACCCTTGGGCAGGCTGCCGCCAGAGATGGTGGGGAGATGCCCAGAACCCCCACTGTGGATAGTTGGGAGGCCCCAGTGGATGCAGCAGCAGAGGGGGCAACTTCACGTGGGAGCCCCCTATCTGTTGGGCTTACAATTTGGAAGCCCCTAGTGGGAAATTGGTCTAGGGTAAAGCGCTTTCTAGAGGGGTGAGGCCTTCTGCAGAACTGGGGAAAGGTGGAGACACCGGAAGCTGCAGAATTAGCCCTCTGTGAGATAGAAGACGTTTAGAGGCCCTGAGTGGCCATGCAGTAGCTAGCATTATAGGTGCTCTTTTCCTCAAGACGGTGGAAAATGTTATCGAGGATAGACAGAGGCTTATACAGGAGAGAGAGAGGGCTATTGAGGAGAAAGAGAGTTACTGAGAGGGTTATCAAGGAGAGAGAAGGACCTAAGTGGGAGACACACTTCAGCATTGCTTGGAGGAGCTAGGTGATGACCTATGGGAGGCCCTTAAGAAAGAGAGACAGTTACTGAGAAGACAGGTCATGCTCCAGGAAGATTCCTTAGCAGAGGCAAGAGGGGAGGCTGCAGAAGCCACATTGCAGGAGGCTGTGGGGGAGGGGGAGGAAAGAGTGGTGCCTTCAGCCCGGGAGACGGTAGAGAAGCCGGAGGAGCAGAGGAAGAGGCAGGGCCATGGGCCGATCTGCCGAGGCCACCACCAGAGGCACCAGCATCTCTTGTATTAAAGGCACACCCGGCTATAATTAAAACAATAAAAACGAAACAATAGCAGGCTCCTCAGGAGAAGAGGCCTCACTCCCCCCTCCCCAGTTTGTGGAGCACTCCATGCTCTGCCCCTATGGCCAGGATGGTCTGGTGGACATGAGCGTCCAGTGTAGGCAGAAGCCATCAGAACCTCTGCCTACATGGCTTTTACGTCTCTGGGATATGGGGTGGAAAGCATTGTCGTCAGGTACTGAGATGAGTAGAATGGTTTCCCTGATGACTCACCCTTCCCTCCAGCAGCAGTTGCAAAGTGCCTGTCATGCCTCAGGGAATCAGACACTTCTTGAATGGCTGACAGCTGCCATTAGGGCAGTTTGGCCTAATCAGGGTGATTTGCCATGTTTACCCACTGCTGGAAAACGTATGTAGGGCTTCAACAGGTACTGTAGGAATTGGGCATAAAAAATATTATCTATAATATGGACCCCCAGGGCCCCATTGATGAGTTGTTCACCATAGGTATAAGAAATCTGGTGCTGTGTACAGCTCCCACATCTCTCATTGGGCCCCTAGTGACTATTCTTGTCCCCCACATAGGGCAACTCATAAGTGAGGATACTCGTACTTTAACAGATCTGGGGTAGGTCGAAACAACAAGGTCACAGAAGGAAGTACAGGCTATGACTGAGAGGGAAGGTGCAAAAGGCCCCATGAAGGTCTCAAGGACCCAGATGTGGGTTGATTTGATAAAGGCCAGCACAGTGAAAGAAAAACTTGATGGGTAGCCCAGTATGATCTTGTTAGAACTGTGACACCAATTAAAGCCAGAGCAGCAGTTCCAGCCACTAAGGTCCAGAGCACAGAAGCTGGAGGCAAAGCCTCATGCCCAGCCTATGTCCCTGCAAAACTTCTTGGGGGACAGTATTCAGGCTTTGCCTGGGTCCTCACGATTGGACATTGATGTTCGACTGAGGGGGGTTGTCAAGGTCCCCACCTTGGGGAAATGGTGGGGACCGGAGGCCACACGTAGAATTAGCAATTCATCAGTCTCCTGTGAATGTACAATGTGTCCTGGCACTGGTGGACACAGGAGGTGAGTGTTCTCTAATTTATGGCAAACCTGGGCATTTTCCCAGGACCCCTGCTGTGATAGATGGGGGTAAGTCAATTAGAGTGAAAAAGCCCAAATCCCATTGGAGATAGGGTGTTCACCCCAAAGGAGTATACTATGTACATTTTTCCCATCCTTGAGTATATTTTGGGGGTAGATGTCCTGCAGGGCCTGTGGTTACAGAACATCACAGGTGAGTTCAGACTGAGGGTATATGTGGTAACGGCACTTCTGAGGGGCCATGCGAAGCACCCACCTGTAGCTCTGCCTATACCTCAGCAGGTGACAAATACTAAGCAATATAAATTGCCTAAGGGGCACAAGGAAATTGGAGTAATTCTACAGGAGTTGGAGAAGGTGGGCATCAGAAAGCCCACTCATAGTCCTTTTAATTCCCCAGTGTGCCAGTGAGAAGCCAGATGGTTCCTGGCATATGACCGTGGACTACAGGGAATTGAATAGTCACACCCCCTTTGCATGCTGCTGTCCCTTCTATAGCAGCCATTCTGGATGCACTCATTTATGAACTGGGCACATACCATTATGCTGTAAACCTTGCTAATGCTTTTTTCTCTAAATAGCACAAGAAAGTCAGGAACAGTTTGCATTCACATAGGAAGGCCGACAGTGGACATTCACTGTCTTTCAGCAGGGATACCTCCACTGTCCCACCATGTGCCATGGGCTTGTAGACCAGGACTTGGCAACACGGAAGAAGCCACAAATGGTGCAGTTGTATCACTACATTGATGATACTATGCTCATGCCTGATTCTTATGCAGAATTAGAAGGGGCAATTCCTAGACTGCTGCAACATCTACAGGAGAAAGGATGAGCTGTGAACAGCACCAAGGTTCAGGGACTTGGGTTGTCTGTAAAATTCTTGGGGGTTGTCTGGTTGGGTAAAAGTAAAGTTATTCCTGAAGCAGTCATAGATAAGGTCCAGGCTTTTCCTACCCCTACCACTGTGGTAGTACTACAAGAGTTTTGGGGTCTTTGGGGCTACTGGAGAGTGTTTATCCTGCACTTCGCACAAATTCTGAAGCTCTTACACTGGTTGGTAAGAAAGGGCATCAGGTGGGGCTAGGATGAAACATGTGCAGCTGCTTTTATGGCTACTAAGCAAGTACTCAAGGCCGTGCAGGTCTTGAGTGTAATGGACTCATCAAGGCCCTGTGAGCTAGATGTTCATGTAACTGAAGATGGTTATGGATGGGGTCTTTGGCAGTGGCTTGAACGGACATGCCAACCTACTGGATTCTGGTCACAACTATGGAAATGAGCAGAGGTCTGGTACACCTTGATAGAGAAGTAAGTGGCTGCTGTATACCACATCTTGCTGGCTACGGAGCCCATTGCCGGAACAGCTCCGACCAAGGTAAAAACCACCTATCCCATCGCGGGTTGGGTGCAAAACTGGACCCAAGGCCAAGGAGTGTCATGCCACAGATGCTATACTTGCCAAATGGGGCACATATTTACAACAGCGTGGAGCCCTCTCTACTAGCCCCTTAAGTGGAGAACTCCAACACTTTTTGGGGCCAGTGACCTATACCAGTGGAAAGCAGGAAGAATGTGCTTCTGAGCCATTGGTAGCCAAGAGTCCTTATCAGGAGGGACAAGCCCCTATACCTGAAGATGCTTGGTATACAGATTGCTCCAGTCGTGGGCAGCCCTTGAAGTGGAGGGCTTTGGCTTTCCATCTTAAGACTGAGACAATATGGATGGTGGATGGAGAGGGGAAGAGCAGGCAGTCGGCTGAGTTGTGGGCAGTATGGCTTGTAATTACACAGGAGCCCTCCCCCATAGCTGTCTGCACTGACAGCTGGGCAGTCTATCAGGGCTTGACCCCATGGCTACTGACATGGTGTCATGCCAGCTGGATGGTTGGTCACCAGCCCCTTTTGGGACAAAAGTTGTTGCAAGACCTATGGGTCTCTGGTCAGACTAAGACAGTTACCATATATCATGTGACTGGCCATTTGCCTTTGGCATCCCCAGGGAATGATGAAGCAGACACATTGGCCCAGGTGCACTGGCTAGATGGAAAACCTGCCTCTGATGTTGCCCAGTGGTTATATCAGTGTTTGTTGCACACGGGACAAAAGACAATGTGGGCTGTAGCCCATCGGTGGGGCTTGCCACTGACCTTTGAAGACGTCAGCAGAGCCCAGAAGGAGTGCCTTGGGTGCTCTAAGGGGGACTTACACTGAGTCCTGCAGCAACAGGGGACAATAGTAAGGGGGCCAATTCCCCTTATCAGGTGGCAGATAGACTATATTGGGCCTCTGCCCATATCAGAAGGATACTGGTATGCCATGACTTATGTGGACTCAGCTACTGGACTATTGGTCGCTTTTCCTGCACGTTGTGCAGATCAGCAAACCACCAAGAGGGGCCTAAAGTGTCTCTTTACAGCCTATGGCCAGCCACAGGTGATTGAGAGTGATCAAGGCACCCACTTTACTGGACATGCATTACAAGGATGGGTGCAGCAATTAGGAATAAAGTGGAAGTTTCCTATACCACCAAGTCTACCAGGCTGGTCAGTTTGCTTATATACAGTCCTATAACGTTTGAATGAGAAGCCCCAAAAGGGAGCTTTGAGCCCTGTGGACATGCTAACACACATTGCTGCCTCTCCTATACACCTGTATGTGCAAACTAAAGAGGAGTTATTGAAGCCAGGATACGGCCAGCAGAGGAACATCCCGCTGCCAGCCCCACTGCATTAAAACCTGGAGACACTGTTAAATGGATCTGGCCCTGGACATTTTGACACATGGGCCAGCAATGGCAGGCCCTTCTGGCACCTTGAGGGAAAGGTCTGGAAGCTGGCCTCATGTGTATTCCTGGAGTAACAGCAGAGTGGCCCCCAAATATCATGGTAGTGTACTCAAACGTCCAGGAGGTAAGAGCATCTCATGGGGAAGTTTTGGGTTATCTTTATGGCCAGTGCATGTGCCTCCCATAGCCCTGTATATTGACCCATCTGTAACTCCCACAGAGAGGGGGTGAAAGTCTAGTATACTAGACCAGGATGAGATCCCATTCCTGCCACTGTTTTATCACAAGACCACTCTCTTGCATGTATCCTACCTGATAGACAAGATTTGCCTCTGCTGGTGTCATTAAAACATGTATTTTATTGCCCATAAGGTTATTTTCTTCTACAGTCCTTGTGGCCTGGATGTGCCCCCTGGCTGCAGCTGCCACGTGATGATTGCTCTCAATTCCTTACCTGTTCAGCTACCGACTGCCTGCAGAATGGGAAAGCCATGGACTTAACCTGCATAGGACTTTGAAGTTAGCTGAATCCTCTAAGTTGAAGCTTATCATGATTTTATTGCTGTTGCTCTTGTATGTTATTAGTCACAATGCTCCAGTTTTCTTGCCTAGGGACTATTGAGGAAGAGGGAGAATGAGTAGATTATAAGGTGTGATTTCTGGAGGGGTGGCCTGTGGGTAAAATTGCAATATTTCCAGAATCTCTCACCTGGCTTTTGTGCATCTCCATATCAACAGGTGTTTCCAAGGCGTGGAGAGAAGTAGTCCACCTCCATATCAGTGGGTAATTACCTGGGCGTCCAAGGGTTTATGTGGACCTGAGAGGTTGGCTAGAGTTTTTCACTTGCTTCTGCCACAGCAGGAGAGGGAGAGATGCGTGACATCTTGTATGCAATAAATGGTTTTTAATTTTTATTTCTCCCGCTGACTGATTCAGGTTCTAAGGTATTTTGCCCTGGGGTTTCCCCGCCCCGGATTTACACCCTGGCATAGCACTGAAGCCCATGGCAGATGCAGGGCAGTGTGTGGCAGGCACTGGCTGTGGTAGGTAGGACAGAGGAAGTGGGCACCTGCAGGCCTGCTTTAAGGGAACAGCTGTGGTATCACAGTAGGCATCACCAGAGACCTGAGAAGGGAAGAGGAGAAATGGCACCTGTCCTTCACTAACCAAGTACAAGTTTATGGGCAGAACACCATAGTCCCTCAAAATAGACAGAATGGTTTAGAGGAACTTGAGGAGTGCCACAGTTTCAGTGAAGTAAATATGGGTGAGTTTAACCAAATATTCCTGTTACTGATTTTGAAAAGCAGTTCCACAGTTCACTAGTTACATAATCTTGGAAAATGACACCCAGTGGGCTTCCATTTAACTCCTTTCTAAAAATAAATAAGACTAATAGCTACCCGGCAGCACCGTGAAGGAGACTGAATGAGTACCATCTATGAGTACACATATATGCACATATGCACACACACACATATCCTTGGTAAACCATAAACGCTATATACATGTTAGGTGGTGGTGTTATTACTATTATTATTTCACTGCCAGAATGCTGTGCCCTGGGGAGTAAGTTATGTGACAAAAAAAAGTTGAAATCGCAGCAGGTGGGAAAACCAATGGTAGACAAAGCTAAAACAATAGAAAGTGAACAAAAAAGTTGACAAGTCTAGCCATTGCTCTTCATACTGAAATTCCAAGAAAATAATAAAAATGGACACATAAGTGCACTGACTGACTGCTTATTTAAGACATTCTTTAAGTTCAGGTAGGCAGGTTATGGGATGTGATAAATGAATTAAACTGTGTCCGTTTCAAACTGTCACTATTAGAATCTAATTCAATTTTAAACAGTGTAAAAGATTGCCCTCATCGGTCCTTCATAATCTTAACCTTTGGAGCTTTCCACAGAATAGACAGTAAATTGAATTAATTATTAGCCTCTCACCTTGGGGACCTAGGTAGAATTCAGCAGCTCTGAAGACGGCTAATGAGATTAGTAGCTTCATTTCAGTCCCCAATGTACTCTAATCCTCAACACATACCCACCTGTCTTATTTTCCCACTGCTTCTTTTTAGTAAGTAAAATTCTAAGAAGTCAGAGTTCACTGACATTTAAAATCCTCTTTGTAAAGTGACGTAATTGTGTCTACCAGTTAGGCTGGAACAATGTCATGTGTAGGAGATGACAGGAAAAAAGAAACAACGAAATTAAAAGTACTGTCCAACAATAGGATTGTTTCTCATTGGCCCTCACATTCCTCTAATACATTCCTATTTCTAATACCACCCATCACAGTAAGCATCCATGACGTATTTATTCATCCCATGTGTTCTTTCATTCATTCATATCATCAATAAGTCTATATGGATGAGGGCTACATACCAGTCTGTGTGGGTCCTGGATATTTATCATCCCAGAAGTTATAGTCTGGTGGGACATAAAAACAAATTAATAGGCAATTTAATTACTATGTGATAAGAGATGTTAAAGGAGAAGTATGGAATTGCATAATCTAGATTAGGAGGAGTCAAATAGGATTTGGGGGGGAAATGACATCTATGTTGAGCCATGAAAAGTGATCAGGCATTCATCATCTTTGGAAAGGGAATGAGGGTCTAGATAGTCAATCCCAGGGGGATGGAATAGGATGCGCACAGTCCTGAATATCAAGCACTTCATCGAGGTGCAACACAGAGTGTGCAAGGGGAGTGAAAGAGGGGATATTGAAGATAAAAATAGACTCATTACACTGCAATACATTTACAGAAATATAGTTTGGTTCCTCAAAGCTAGGGCAATTTACGGAGTCTTTTCTATAAGAGAGTGACCTCATCAGATTAGCAATCTAGAAATATGGCTGCATTCACAAAGAAGGCATTAGTGTTGAATAGGACTTGGGGGTGGCTAACATGTAAGGTGAATCTTGCAAGAAGCCAAGTTATAATCATGATGAACTAAATAAGGGCAATAACAACAGAAACAGAAAGGTGAGCAACATTGAAAACTATTTGATACATAGAGTAAACAGGACTGACGAATAGATGTGGGAGTCAAGCCCAAGACCCAGCTTTCTGGTTTGATCCAACCAGTAGGGGGTGTTCTTGATGTAGAAAAAGATGATAATATCCAAGGTACATGGGTCTAGCACCCTGCCAGAAGCTAACTGTCCACGGGGCATGCATGTTTCTGCATGTCTCCTGATCCAGGCCATCTTTCTTTGCATAGGTGTTTATATAGGAAAGAGACTCAGATGAATACAGCTGGCCACCTGGGAAGAGTAAGGATTTGTCAATAAACATAATATTCTTCCAGGACAAAGATTGGGTAAGTTTGCTAACAGCCACATTCAAAAGATCAGGGCTTCCTTAGCTTCAGGTTTCTCAGGTCTGACACAACCCCACTGTGTATGTAGCATCCTCTTTTGCATTGTTCCCGGGCATGTGCAAGACAAAAGGAACTGATGTGAACTTGCAATACCTGTTTTCTGCCCTGTGGTGAGTAAAAACATCCTTTGTTTCTACACAGTAATCTCTTGTCCCCTGCTGACCTCCATGAACCTGCAGCAGGCTACCTTTTTATCTTGTAAATAAACCCCACAATTTTACAATTCTTGAACACCTCTTCATTAAGTCCAGCTTAAAAACTATATAAAATCATGGATTTGGGGCTTTGGTGGGGATATTAAGTTATGTTGAGGGTAAGAATTTGAACTCTTCAGAGGTTTACGTCTCTGTAAATACCTCAGTCCTATGTTTTGTGTTTCTGTGTGGATGCATCCAATTTTTAATAGGTCAGTGTTCTTGGGGTGAAAGGGTTATACCCAACTTTATTTCCAGGTGGCAGGTCAGTCACTAAAATCCCATTCATTCAGAGCGAGTCTGTGTTATCACTGCTGCTTCGGATGCAGCAAGCCGGTCTCTGCCTCTGGGCCCCTCTGTCTGCATAGCCGTCCTCTGGGCCTTTCTGCACAGTCGTCCCTCACAGCCGTCCTCTGGGCCTCTCTGCACAGTTGTCCCATACAGCCGTCCCACACAGCCATCCTCTGGGCCTCTATCCTCACTGCTGCCACCACTCCAGCCTCTGCTCTGCTCTCCTACAGCCTTGCAGCCCCTCCACCCTGTCTCCGTCTCCAGCAGAGCACTGGGCAGAACTCTTTATATTAACACAATAATGGCTTATTGCCTAAAGGTATGGAAGCAGCAGCATAGCAACAGGCCAGTCACATCATCAGGTGGTTTAAGTTCAGCGAGGATCCTGGCCATAGGAACCCCACTTTGCCCACAGTCAGTAACTACATATTACATATCAGGATATTTGCATCAAAATTAGAAAATTCTCATACTAACTTTTGCAGAACTTTACTTTCCATATTCTGAACCTGATTTTTTTTTAATGTGAATAAAAGAAATTAAATATTTAAACATTTGAGAATGGAAATTGACAAATTTGTAGGAATTTTTGTTGGTTCAATTAAAGTTGCCTGCATTTACTGCTGGATTGCAACTAACAGTTTAACAAATAAGGAAATTCTGACTTTAAAATTTTAAAGGCAATAGTACATTCTGTAGCTGAAATAAAAAATGTTTTCAACAAATAGCTTTAGTTATTCTAAAGGCTAGAGATACGACAAGAAATAAGGACTCATCTTGTTTTCAAAATATGAATAATGTAAGTAGAAAAATTTGTACAGAAATACTCTGAGTGGAAAAATCATGTATATATTTTTAAGTACCTAAGTGAAAACTTTGAATCCCAAAGAGCCATTTATTATTTATTAGTTAATTTAAACAAGGCTATGATTAAAACTCAGTCCCCTTGAATCTATTAGCAACACACTAGCTTTGGACTAATGGAAACACTCACCATTGTTGTCATGTCATGGGTATGATCTTTATACAATGAGATAAACTTCAGTGGGGAAGGATTTTCAATTAATATTGAAACAAAAGCCATTCTCTTTGGGCACAGGAGGCAAGATGTTAATTCTGTTATTCTGGTTATATAAATTTGAGGAATTTAGACATCCTATCATCTTTTGTTCTAATTTCTCTAACTTTTTATCTTGTGTATGATAGTTCAAAGTAAGGGTTTAGTCCTGGTCTGTTAATAGCAATTAATAATAGCCTGGCAAACACACCACCTAATTCTCCCCTTTCTGACATTAAAACCTTGGCACTCCAAAAGATTTCCCAAAAGAAGGCTGGTCCTCAGCCATGTGTCTACTTATTTCCATTAAAGACTCAAAGGATAAAGAGAGCTGAAAATACAGCCCTGCAGTCAGCTACAAGGACCAATGACATCCTTAACTACTAACTAAATTCTGTAGCTGTTCTAACACGAGGATACACTTCTCACTAAGCATCTACCTACCATAGTGCCAAGTTTGTATAAAGCCGTAAGTTAAACACACGGGATCTTCAAGGGAATTTTCCTTCAAGATTTGGGAAACAAATGTGCTGAATTGTGGCAGTTTTAAAAGTGTTAAAGCAAAATCTACAGTTTACTGTTTTTCTTTCACCAACCCATTCTCATAGCTTTGTAGAGCAATAAATTTTGTATTAGAAGATGTGGTGGTATTAATTTTTGCACATCTGAAAGACCACGTTTCTACCAAGAGAAAAATTTAAGCTAATATCACAAGATCTTCAGAGAGGACTAGCAGGGATCCACCAGTGAGGGGGCGGGGGAAGGCAGCATTCCCTAATGACTCCAAAACACCTACACAACCATTCCTTTTCTTAAAAATTAGTTGGCACCTTATAAATTAAATTCCTTTGGTAACTGTACCTGATCAAATGCTTTGTGTTATTTCGTTTCATTAGCTTACTTATCCATTAAAGCATTCTGGAAAAGTGCTTTATGAGTTGTGCTTGAGAAGGACTGATGTCAGCTGACTCAGTCATTATAAAGATTGTTGTTTTAAATTGGGATTCTTGGCCTTATCTCTTATTTTATTGTCACCGCAGCTCTTCATTTTGTAGCTCTGTATACGGACCCAAAGGTTGTCTTCGTATTCCAGACTGACTAACTGGTTGTAGTTCAGCTTCCCAGAGCAAATGTGAAGAAGCTGGCATTTTCTTCTACAGAATTAAGACAGTATCTTGAAAATGTCAGTGATTGTGTGTCCAAACTGTCTGGTATTCACTTCTGATTCTGCCATTTATTCATTCAGGTGAACTCATCTGAGTACCATTTTCCTCAGCTTTTAAAAATTCCTTGTCTCATTCAAAGAGTCATTCTGAACATTAGGAGAGGTGAAGGAGGTAAAAACACTGAGCTTTTTTTCCTTATCTCAGAGAAAAACAGATCTAAAAAAAACCCTTATTAAAATAATTTTGTTTTACATCCTCACCATTTTCATCATGTCAGGTTGAAACATTTTCCGACTTGCCAAAGACCTTCTTAAAATGTTGAACTCAGAAATGCAAAGCGTATTTCAATTATTTTCTGTGATCTGTGTAGATATTTCTGTTGTGTCACGTTTAGAGTGAATTAAGGGAGGAAAAGATGCGGGAAGCAGATATTGTAATCCTCAAAAGAAACATCGTAATTGAAGTAACATAGCCTATAATAAAGCAATCCGTTACAACCATGAGATTTTACCTTTCCTAGTTGTATTAGCAATAAGAATTCTAATTGAAATTACATAACTTTGTGTTTATGACATGTTTGAAGAAAGTTAAACTTGTTTTAATTAATGTAGAATTACCTTCTCAAGTCTGTAGTGAAAGAGACAGACTATAGAAAAGACGAAGGAGGCAGTGTTAGAGGGAAGGAGAAACACACATGAAGAACTGAACATTCGTCCTTGCATCAGTCACTTCAAAGCCAGTGTGATAATAAGGAGAAATTGAAACAAACTGCCCTACCCTTCCCATAACTCCCTGGAGGAGTCTATACTCAACACATTTGTCCTGCAGGGCTTGAATAAATTTATATGTTTCTTTAATGTTTAGGGGCATTAGTGACTTATAGGAAAGTAAAAATATTTCATAATTCATATAAATCTTTTTTCAGGAGGCAACATCTGAGAAAATGGAAGAATTTCACTTAAAAAATATCAATGCATAACAAAATGCGAAAAACTCAGCAAATTGACTGGAAATTAGAACTCAAGCATATGTAGAAACATCTGAATGACTGACTAATAAAATAACCTAATCATCATCTGAGGGAGAAAAGTTATGAAGAGTTAATGTTATCATGATGTCATCATTAGGTGGAAAAATAACAATGCGCACCCTCTGTTCAGGACTCCTTTACGTAAGATGTAGCTGTTAACTTAAGGTTTAAAGTCCTAAAGTTGAAGAGTCCATGTTCTGAGATCTGTATAAACAAACTATTTCAATGAAATAGAATAGGTTTATCTACGGTTAAAATAATCACCCAAATCCTAGGAATGACCTATGTATGTACCTAGCTTCGAGTGAAACTGGAATGTTGGCAAAAATATGGAGGCATTAGATAAGCAATTAACTTGCGTGTGGTTTTTGAGTGCACAAATGAGGGCATGCTTCTGAAAAGCAGGCTGCCAGCCTCAGTGTAGGGCGGCTCTTTTGGAACAAACAGGCCCATTAACTGAATAATTAAAAGAGACCTTGGCCCTGATATCCTGAGCAAATTCCAGCTTGGTTAATTATATGCACTTATTGCTATTTTAATCCTCCCTGCCATTTCAACTGGACTCAAAGTTTTCCTGAATCTTCTGTCCTAAAATAGTATTCTGCTGAGTTATGGGGTGCTTTTCTTCTACTCCTGTCTGTGCCTGATTGTTTGGCACTATTCCCGTGAAGTTCAATTTATGGTTTCCAGTAATAATATAAACACAGAACCTAATATGAGGAAAATTTGGTGGCAGAAAGCATTCACTTTCAATGAGTCCTGAGGGGATCTGGGAAAATAAAAATTAATGGAAAATACAGTTGATGACATAGGTTAACTATGCACATAGATATTCCCATGAACACTTGAAAATATCCTGAGTGTCTGAATCATTTAATCAATGAGTAGCCTGGACAAAAAAAGTATTAATGCAAAATTGCTGTCACAACCAATTTCATAGCATCTGATGCTTTTTCTCAATTGTTTTTCCTTCCCAGGTAGTCATGCTTGCACTCTACAATTTTAGATTTTTTTCCTCAATTCTCATAGAATGAAACAGTGAAAAATCAGATATGTGATTTTTCACATAAAAAAGTGTGCTTGTTTGTATGTGTGTATGAAACTCTGAGCAGGTGCACATTTCAAAAGTAGCATTTCCACATCCCTAGTTTTTCATTTTTATAGTTTGTACAACTGGTCATCTTATAAAAAAGTAGGAATTACTACTTTTCAGGTCTTCCTTATAAAGTGAAAACACAAAAGCTACCTAAAATTCTCAGTGAGTAGGTCTATAATAGTTACATATATATTTTGACACTGTGTAACTACATCCTACTTCATCAATAACCATTCAATAGACAATCTATTATAAAATGAGGATTTATATTAAAGAATCAGACAATTTTCCAATATTGATAATGCATCTTGAATAACATTTAGATAAAAAGTATTTTTAGGACTATCATTTAAGATATAGAAATACAGATTCACATATATATTAAGTGCATTTAAAAATAAATTTTAATGCTAATATTTATCATATTCTATAAAACCATATTTTTGTCAGAGCATGAAATAAAACACCAAACATGCACAGATATCCTATTACAATTTGATGTAATAAAGTAAGAAGAGGTATTGGAATAAATGTATTTTTTCATAATAATTTAATAATACATTTAACACAAATGAGTATCTGGATGTTTATCACTATTTTGACCACATCATATGAAAAGTATACTGAGCTTGGAGAGTATGTTTAAAATGATGTGTCAACTAAAATCCATGAATTTCACTTGGCAATCTAGGGCTGGGAAAAATCTCAAAGGGAAGACCCCTGTACCCTGATTAGGATGACACAGCCACAGTCACCCACATGCACAACTTTATGATGAATGCTCAGGATACAGGCAAAGGGGAATTGTGTCTTTTATAACAACTAATGATTCTCCCAAGAACACATAGGTAGACATAGCCACCATTCATTTTTGCCTCACATATGAATCAATGATTTTGGTAAGATCCTAGGGCATTTTGACGACCCTTGCCATTTGTCAGCAAGTACATTGGCATGCAGCATGCATTGCAGGTACTCGGTACATACTGGATAACGGAGCACAGCTATTATTGAATGTGCTTATAATGCTTATGATCCAAGGATGCATTATTAACCCAGAAATTTATATTGTGGGGTATTCAAGTGGAAAATTTTAAATATCCTTATTTAGATCCTAGGCATGTTATGTCAGTCTGAAAGGCACAAGGGATTAGAAATCTGAATTGAAAGCCTAATTTTTTTCTTAAAATGACCTTTGAATATAATCATAAAAACATATTTAGTTAAGTTGAAACAAAATGCTCACAAAGTATTCTGTGGTATTATTGTATTCTAGATAGGGTAGTCAATTCTGTTTGAATTTTCTTTGTATGATTTAATGCATTTTGTATTTTGTATTTAATGAACTTTTTGCAATTACTTCCTTTTATATTTCTATTTCTTGAATGGGAAACAAACTAAAATTTAAGAACAAAATTCCTATATTCACTTCATTTTCAAGTATATAATTTTTATTTCTACACGTAAAAATTTGAAAACCTGTAACAGTAATATTAATTACTAGAAATCACCCTGAGGGCATTATATGAAAAGCCACTAGTGCAATTTTTCAAATTTAGCACAGATCTGGAAATATTGACACTATTTTAAAAAATTCAGATCACAAGCATTATAAGCACAGGTGTGTTGGGAAGATTTAAGATAAATTTTAAACTCTGTATTTGTGTGTGTATGTGTGTTTTTTTCTTTAGTATACTTACATAAGGTATTAAGGTGGTATTTTTATATTTTTATTTTCTCTATTGTAACTTACCCCTCTTTCATCTATGGCCGCCTCAATTTGTTTTAAAAAATAAGGAGAATTCCTTAGAATTTGAATCAACAGCTATAGAATACCAACAAATTGCAAATCAGAGGGTGTAAGTGTATTATACCTGTTACACTTCCTTCCAAGTTGTTGGTTAGGCTATATAGTCAAAGTGAAGAGATCAGTGTTTATATATATTATTTTTAAATACTTTACCAAATAGCAAAAAAAAAACTGGTAATTACTATTAATTAGAAACTTGGCTATGTAAATAGCCATGGGGAATAATTAATAAAGGTAACAGTTTTTTTTTTTATTTTCTCTGTTCCTGAGTTTGGCCAGTTTCTCACATGAAATCAGTATGTCTCCAGAGAACACTTGTTTTGTGCTGTTCTAAGTAGTTCAGAAAAAAATTTGAAAGTGTTCTGTGCAGTGATGCAACCCTGCCTTCGGCATCTTAAGTTGAAATGGAAAGCTCTGAGGTTGCATCTTCAGAAGGCCAAAGCAGCCATAGAAAAGCAACAAGCTGCCACATCTATTTGGAGGTGAAGATAAAAGCAAACTGTTTTTTAATTAATCTCCCTGAGAAGTTAATTTCTTAAAAAATGCATCAGCTTAATACCCTGTGTAAATGTATCTTGCATTGGAGTTCCCTTACTTCCTGGGTGAACCCATGGTAGATGGTATGTAAGGTCTTCTGTCCTGTGCTTTTTCAAACCTTCAGTAAATTTTCATCATAGTTATAGCTTGGCATCAGAGGAATTAATGGAGGGTTTTTGTCCACACTGGGGATGAAACAGGAAAAGAAAAGTCAGGTCAGGAACTTCAGGACCAGTCCCTGGGGAAGGAAAAAACAATGTCCAGAAGTTCAAAGTCAGAAAAAAGGCTAAGGCAGAAATTGACACACAGGAAAGATCTGGGACATGGAAACATCCCCCAGAGATTCCAGAAATACATTATTTTTTGAGAAATTGTCATTCTCAAATTTCAAAAATGGCTAGTTGATTTTATGGTCACTATCCTATGGTTACTTTGATTGTTTTCCCTAAAAGGGAATAAAAAGCTTGAATTTCCCCAGGGAAAATTATATGGTAGACATTTTTACTGTTATTAATAAATATAAAATATTTCTAGTCATTAATTATTGAGCAGAGCATTTTGCATTCATTTGATATAATTAAACCTATTTCATAGCAAAAAGTTGGTGATCTTTTAAACCACCTTTCATTGGTTTCATTTCACAAGAATTATGAGTGTGTGACCACAAAGGAATGTCTGTTTACAGGAAGCTTGTCTCTGGAGTTACCTGCACATATAAAGCCTAGAGAAAATCCTCTGTGAAAGGCAAGACTCATTTGGTTCCTCATAAAAGTTACCCTTGGGAAGGTCATGCAGTCTACATGATCTGTCACTGCCACTGCACACTTCAGAGGAAAGGAAACAAGAACATCAAAGTCTTACTATTTTATAAATAACTGTCAGTTACCAGTTTAAGACCTTTTTAAAAATGCACAGTCAGCAATATAGTTGTAAAAGGTGAAAGGAACTGAAAGTCAACATCCCCACTGTGCCTTCTACCTTCGTGCTGACTGTGGCTCATAAATTGTTGGAAAAGGAAAACTGGGAACTAAGAGCAGACAAGAGGCTGAAAGGTGCAGACACCTCCCGGTGGCTTTCATCTCTTCTGCCCAATGGCAATCATTGAAGACGATGGGAAGCTCAGGTCTTCCTGAATAGTTTAGTTTGTCTTTGACCATGTTGGGGAGAAATATACCAAGTGCATATGCCTCTGAAGAGTGCATTTAAAGCAATCTGGTTCAGAAGTGATTTTAAACTTGGCAAAATTTCAGTATTTTTTTTTTCTTTTGTAATTGAAGAAATCAGTGCACATCTACTTAGGCTATCTTAACAAACAACAAATTTCTGTGAAAAAAACACAGTCTGTACATGCCTCACTCACTGAAACATCTTTTTTCTTTAATACAGCTTCTTTTCAGATAATACAGTTTTCAGGGAGACATGCATGCATTAGTGAGGAAGAAAATAAATACCTTATTCAGATCAATTGACTCCAAGCCAGCAATCAGTATGGTGATAGATGCCACAGCTAAACATGCTCACACCCAGAATGCACACCTGCTGGTTTACATTTGAAGATGATTTTTCTAGACACTGGGAGTATTTTATTAATGGACAATCTGATTTGCTTACATTGTCATATGTAAAGTTAATATATTAAAAAAATAAAAGAAAGAAAGCTCCAAAAAAGCAAAGTTTAGAATAACAAATGATCTATTTAATCTTATGTAGGGAGAATGGAAATTTTATGTCTGGGATTCTCACCTGACTCTAATCTCACCCATTATATATGTGCAATGAGGTAATACGTAGCCTGCTGCACAGGCGCACCTGCTTGCATACCTGTTGGCAGTGTAGTTTTTATGGCCGATATTGCTTTAAGAAGAGCTACACCTGAAGTGAACTGTCAGTCATGGAAGTACAGGACTGGGGGAGGGGTGGAGAGGAAACCAACAAGCACCTGGGCATAATTGGTCACAGCTTCAGCCAGTCACCATGGGGACATGCCCACAAGGTTGCCTGGTGCTAGGAACAGAGAGAAATCATAGCGCCCATGCTAGGAAAAGGAGAAGGGAGCCCAGTGCTGAGGGTAGAGACTGAGCAGGGATCAGAGGCAGAAATGAGCTTGTACTTCTAGACAGCCACATGACTTCCATGAGAGTAAAGCTTGGGGTGACCCCCTCTTTACCCCCAACGTACCGTTGTCATTATTTGGTCTCTTTGAATTCATAGTGAACTTGCTCAGTGCTGGGAACCCCCTCCTCCTGGAGCCTCATTTTAGTGGAAGAAAAAAATCCCATTTAAGTTTTCATGGCAAAGTATGAACTAATTCCAGAATCTCCCCTTAAGGAATTACAATAAAGTATCTAGCAATATTAAAGCAGTTATGCAACTTTCAAATTTGCCTCTCCTGCTTTCTAAGAACTAACATTCTACTACACCATCATTTTCTATTCTCTAGCAACTTTTGAAGAAAGAATTTGAAGGAGTCTAGTTGTTTTTATTGTCTCAATTCAGTTCAACAGATATTTATTAAGTCTCTGGTATGTGGCTGATACTGGGTTGGACATTATAGTAATGGAATGAATAACAAATGATTCCAACTCTTGACTAGACATGCTTAATTCTAAGGGAAGGCAGGGAAAGAGAAATAGACTCAAAAGGGTAAGTTTAAAAGAAGGCTGAGGACACAAATATAAGGGTATACTGTGCCATAGCAGCAAAAACTCAGTGCAGCCTGGGAAGTATTCACTTGCTCTTCTATCTCTCTCTCTACACACACACACACACACACACACACACACACACACACACGCTGCACAGACCTCCTCAAAATGTCTCTAACTGAAATGGAATACTGAACTTTGCCCAGGTTCCTGCAAGATTTAAAGTTATTGGAAGCCCTGATTTAGTAGCGTGTATGGAGCCTGAATATCCAGTTGTTCCATAGTCCTCTATTTAGAGTAGGTGACATGATCATGTCTTGAGGGTCTGTGCGGTCTGGGACCTGTTTGCCAGAATGTCCATTCCTGGCCAGCTCCTGCTCTGGCCTTTGGTGTGGGGAGGGTGACCAATCACTGGATTTCCCAGGTTCTCAGGTCAGTGAGGTCTGGTTAGTGGAAGAAGGGAGAAACCAGGGCATTGCTCCCTCGTCCGCGGAGCCTATGCGCATCTATCCCACATGCCAGACCCTGCGTCTTTCCCGCCAAGGAGGGACTGGGGCTTTCAGCTGTGGCTGAAGTCTGAGTTGCTTCATTGTCTCTTTTAACATTTAGTTTCTCAACTATTCTGTAACCGTGGAAACCATCCTTTGCATACAATTCACTCTGTTTTAAATACACAGAGTAGTTTCTGTTTTGTGGATTAGACCCTGACTGACCTGCTTCCCAGGTGCCTACAAGGCTGAGGAGTTAAATTGAAGGGTGTTCTGAGTTGTGCTGAGCTGTGTACAATTACACCAAATCATCTCTGTCAAATGTGCTATAATTTTAATGAAAAATACTTCACATTAATTGTACTATTATTAATTTCCATGCACTTCACATGTGTTATTTTATTTTATGCTTCCAAAAACTCTAGAAGGTCAGCATAGCCATTTTTATATTTCACATATAAAGAAACTTGAGGCCTAGAAATTTGGTGTAACTTGGCTAAGGTGATTTTGTTAACAGGTAGCAAAACCAGGACCACACCCAGCCTTTTAACTCTACTGGTACTGATTGCTGTAGATACTCCATCAGAGCCAGGCATCATTTCAGCCTAATGCCACTTTCTTGCCCTCCTAGCTGTAGTCTACATTGTTGCTTTATATGTTGTGCCTTCTGGGAAATCATACAACTAAACTCATTAGAATTAAATCTATAAATGGGCATATGAAATCCATATAAGAGCCTCTCTAGAGAGAACTCCTGTGAATATAACATCAAGTTTTAATTTGTGAACAATATAGGGATTATTTTAGTATACTAATGCTTTTATTGCTTACTTTCTGATTATCTGTTGTGTTTTGAAGTGTAAAGCTTGCTTGATACCTGAACTCCTAGTGTCCAATTTAGTTCTACACACATAGGCACCGTGCTAAATTGTGATCTCTGTGAACGCATAAATGGCATTTTATCAATCACTGCACTCCCAGCCCAGGATTCCAGATCGGAGTCATTGGAGGCACTCCATAAATGTCATTTGTAATAGCAGTTGGATGAGGGTACACGTAAGTGGTTATGAATAAGGAGATATATGTGTGTAAAGCTCTAAATAAGTATATAAGTACCTGTAAAATAAATATGTCCAGATTATGCAGCATAAATCTGCCAAAACCTTAAGAATTATGCCATGTAAGATACAGAATCCCACAATATGAAATTGAAATGTGATTTATTAATCTATTCTATGAATAGAAGGAATAAACTCTGATATGGTAATACTATGGTCACCTTTTAGTTAGGGGTTGTTCATTACATTGGCCAATACTTGATTGGGACTCTGGCACCTCACAGAAAGCTGAACACACAAGTGCTCATCCAGAATCTGCTGAAAGCCCGTTTAAATCACAGCAAAGATATAAAAAACATGCACAAACCCACAAGGGAAAGAAGAACAAAATAGAATACTATAGCAGACAAGAGCTTCCAACTATATTTTGTAAGCTGAAAAGCTGATGGATAATTAGAGAAGTTACATGAAAAAAATGAAACCGAAACCTGCAGTAGAGAGGGGAGCAAAGGCCGGCTGATTCACCCTGCAGAGCAATGCAAAGGTTCTGGATTTGGAAATATCAGACACTTCAAAAGGTAGGAAGTTTGTCTGGAACTGATTATAGGGAAGATTGTTGGACAGTTTATATGACAAGCAATTATAACCTCAGTTTCCTTCCCCCAGTACCAATAAACAGGTAGTAACACATTTCCATTGTGGTAAAAAGAAAACTGGACACTTACTCCATGGAAATACTGAACTACACAGTTTATAACCTTGGAAATGCAGTATCATCAAGGGTAGTGGTTAAGATTTTCATCCAGAAAGCATTAAAATTTATATGCTGAACTGTGGACACCCCACCATCCCCCCCATCAAAATGATAAGAGCAAGAACTAAACTCCTAATAGGTGTTTGAAGGACTTCCAACCTCATGGAGCTGATCTACCTTACAGAAAAGCCCATGAAATATAGTTTTTGTAATATAAAAGTCAGATTCCCCACTGGCCACCCCAGTGGGGAGATCCACCAGTCAACAAACACAACCTGTTCACATAGAACTTCCAATAATCATATTAATAATTGTCCACTTGAAAATAAAGGGCTGCAGTGAGAGGCAAACAAATGTTTATTTGGTATTAAAAACTGTCATTCAGGGAACACAGATTCAGGTAAATATCCAAATAGGCTCCCACATATAGGTTGCAAGCAAAAGGTTTTTATGATGTAAAGGAAAGGTGAGGGTGGGCAATTACATGAGTAAGAAGAGAAAAAAAGTTTTCTATGGGCATTTTAACAAGCTAAGCTACTCTGTGTTATACACTGATTGACTACTGCTTCTGTTTTTAGAATGTCTACAGCAATCAGCCTTGTGATCAGGATGTAATTGCTTAAAACAACTGCCATTTTGCCCAGTCCAAAGGTTTGACCCCGTTCAAACAAAGGCAAGTAAGGTGGTCACTGCAGTGGCCACTCTAACTCTGTTTTAAATCTCCAGTCATGTCAGTTTTTCACAATAGTAAATATTAATAAACTAAGAAATGTCCTGGCTTTGAGGAAAGCCACTTAAAAGAAATCATAAAGTCAAAACAAACACAACAAAAAGTTTAAAAGATAATAAAGGAGCAAGAAAAAAACTTCAAAAATTCTAAATTTAATATCTTAATTGGAGAGAAGATAGTGTACCGGTAAAACAAAACCAGGATGCTCTAAAAGGATTCAGAAAATAAACACTCTTGAATTAACCTACAATAGTAGAAATTTTTATAAAATAGAAAACTTTCTGTGGAGGAACTGAATGAAAACCTTCACTGAAAAGCCACAAAAGATGAAGAGATGAAATATATAAAAAAAAAAAAGACAACATTACACAGTCAACTCAGGCAGTTTATTTCCTGAATAATAGAGACCTCCTTCATCAGTTTTCACCATGGGACCAAAAGTGAAGATGATGGACTGTCATTCCACTAAATTCTCTGGTTGGTTTTACAACTGTTGGAAATATGCTCCACCAAATGGAGGAAATAAAGTGGGAAATAGTGTGTTGGGATCCCAGAAATGAGGCGTAAAACAAAGGTGAGTGGCATTCTCAGGATGCCCGCCGTGCAGTGAGCCTTCGAAAGCAGCCAGACTGGAGGAGGGCAGTGAACTCCATAGCTCATTAAGGGAAAGAACAACGGAGGGAGGAAACAATGGGAATTTTCTAAATGGGGGACACTTTTTAAAGGCTCTAATGGGTTAGTGTTATATAAGAACATGGGACACTATTCCTCAATTTTTCCATTTCTCTAGCTGGAAATCCAGATTTCTACATGAGAACCTTGATTTTGAAGATGCCCACTTTTTAAGTGGTGACAACAGATTAAAACATTTTGAGTATAAACATAGCAAATCTGTGGGCTGAATTCCATTAACATGCCATCAGTTTGCAGCTGTGCTCTACAGCATTTATTTTCCCTGAGGCTCCATATTTATTACTTAGGTTCTATTCTAGCCCATTCCTCAGGCTCACAGAATCTTTTCTATTTTTTTATTTTCACAAATTACTTGGAATTTCGCATCTATTAGGTTTACTCAATGCTAACTGTTCATTTTCTAGGTCAATATACAGACGTGAGAAAGTACATGGTTTCTAGTAGATTCTTGAATGAGATATCAGCTGCTAGAGTTGAGTTCAGGTCCTTCACATGCATTATTAGATTCCAGAGCTTGAGTTTCTGGCATCATTAGTAAAAGACCAAAGCCTCTCTGATCTGGCTACTCCTTATGGTGAAGATATTTTCCCAGGAACTAGTGCTGCCTGGGACCTCCTGTAAAAGGATACACAAGTTTCAAAGTACAGCCACAGTCCTTCAGAAGTCTAAATATCCTTCAAATAATACCTAGAATGCAGCCATTCTCTATCACTTCCCAGGCCCCTCTAATTCAGCATACATCTGTCATGCAGATGATTGCAACAGAGCTGCAGATTGGTCATGCATTCCATTTTTGTTCTCCTTCATCAGTTTTCACCATGGGATCAAATGTGTTCCTTTTAAAAATATATGTGAGATGATGTCAGCTATCTGCTCAAGGTTGTCCAGTGGCCCCATCTCAATTCAGAGTAAAAACCAATGTAATCATGCTGTCGACAACCTCTGCTCCTCACCCCACCTTCCCCCGGCTCCTCCTTACTTACTGTGCTTTTAGTTAAATTGTCCTCTGTGGTAGGCTGAAAAATACACAGCATCCCCCCACCCCCCAAAAAGGCATGTTCCTCAAATCACTGGAACCGTGAATTTTAAAATATAGAGCAAAAAATGTGATTAAGTGAAGGATTATGAAAGAATCTGTTTATCCTGGGTTATCTAGGTAGGCCATAAATGCTATCATATGTCTCCTTATAGGAGAAAGATGGAGGGAATGTTGAGAGACATGCACTGAACAAAAGGCAATATGAAGACAGAGATTGGCGGTATGTGGCTGCAAATCAAGAAACACCTGCAGCCTCCAGAATCTGGAAGAGGCAGGGAATGGACACTCTCCTAAAGTCTCCAGAGAGAGTGTGGTTCTGAAATCAAAACACTTTGATTTCAGAATCCTGGTTTCCAGAACTGTGAGAAAATTTATTTCCTTTGTTTCAAGCTACTGCATTTGTGTTGATTTGTTATAAAAGCCACATGAGACTAATACATGCTTTTCGCTAGTTTAGTTGTATGATTGTTTTATCTGAAGGGCTTTAGACACACTCCAGGCCCAAGGAAGTTACATCTCCAGCTCTTTCTGATTGAAATATTCCTCTTCCATATATCCAAACGGCTTCTCCAGTTCTTTCCTAAAGTACCACCTACTGGGTATATATGATCTTCCCTCATCACCTTAGTTAAAACTGCAGTCTCCCAGCCCTTCCTATCCTCTGTTGTACTTCTCCCCACAGCACTCATCTAATACACTTTGTTTTCCTTACAAATGTGTTATTATCTGTCTCCCTCAACAACAATAGTAATGCAAACTCAGTGAGCAGAGAGCCGGGTCTGCTTTGTTTACCCCTGAATTTTCAGTGCTCAAATCAATGCCTATGACATGGATGGCACTTAAGATACATTTAAGAAATGCATGTGTGTATGAGTGAATGAAGGAACCAGGCAGAGAATTGGATTCTGACTGCAGTGAAGTGGTATTTGGTTCTGAATTAGGTCCGTGTGTTCAGACTTATATATCATGTTACTACCTTACCAAACTTTTTTTTCCCCTTTTAACATAGCTTCATTCTCTTAACACAGTCTATTCTTTCTCTGTGATCTTATTCAAATAAAAAGTCAATGCTTTTGTTATGAGTCGCCATATTTTCTTATTGTTAAACTTGTTTTGTATTTTACTACTCTACATTTTATTTTTAATCTAATAGTTTATTGATCTTCTTTACTACCCTACCTCCAACTTTCTTTCATTTATTACTTATTTTATTTTATCTCTTCATTTACATTTTATACAAATTAATAGTGGTATGGGGGGTTAGATTTCAGAATCATTGTGTCCCAGTTTGAATCCCCATTTGAGACTCAGTAGATATGAAGCTTTGCAAAAGTTACCTAAGTTTCCTTGTCTGTAAACTGGTAATAGCAACCCCTCACATATAGGATTCTCTTACAAATTAAAGACTGAGTGTGTTTTAAACTTATCTAGCAGTATCTGGCTAAGAGTTACCCTTAAAAAATAGGATTTTTAAGTTCCAAAGCTTTTTATTACATGCTTTTTATGTCTGACTTTTCCTTATTTATTTTATTGCAGCAAGCAGACAGCATCAGCATAAATTAAACATTAGAATCATCAAATTTTTAAAAGGCCGATTTATTTTGGGTGTTTTTAAATGTAAATTACTCATCAACAGCACATCTCCATAGCCACCTTCATTCCTGCAATATGGTCCATAACCTCAGATTCGTGCCCTCATATCAGCATGTGGAGTGGGAGATATCATTAACATTAGGTTTTCAAAACAGCAACATCTGTATTGTGTATTCTATAATAAAGAAAGGAGATTGGAAGCATTTAAAATCATGAAGTAAACTGCCCTATCGGCTAAAATTGGAGCCAACTTAATAAGCCCACCATGGTTTATGAAATATTTGTGCGCTGTCTGACAGCCTCCAGTAAAAACCTGTGGTAGGTTTTCAATTGGATAAAAGCGGAAGCAGAATATATAGCAATGAGGCCACATTTATCTAAATCAACAGAGACATTTCCCACCACAATGACCTTCACTGTGTTTTGAGGGCGACAGCATCAGTGAGAATTTTTTTTCTTCAATATATATAACACCGCTAAAGAATCTCTCTTTATCTAGGTTTTTTTCCTATGATCAGCTATTCGAGACCTCATTATAAGAATTCCATATGTTTTATGTTATCCATTTCTCTCCACCACCATGAGCTAATCTCACATTTTATGGAAATGCTGAAATTCTCTTAGAAATGTCATATCCCTACTCTTGATGATCATCGCTCAGAAAAACAGCTTTTTAAAAACCTATTGTGCTGACGTCTACTAGAGGAATGTTCTTAAAATGACTGGAATCAATCTACATAATGGAAAACCTAATGTTTAACATCTGTATAAATAGTTAGATATGGGACAAAGTAAAGAGTTTGGGTAAACTAAATTCCTTTCCTTTTTTTGAAAGGGATATTGGGCTGAATTTTTAATCTCTTCATTTATGGTAGATTACCATCCAACAGACAGGATCCAATCTGATTGTCCAAATAACTCTACACGTCTTCAATTTTAATACAAATCATAATTTTTTCAAGTTGCCAAAATTTAAAATATACTGATTTGAACCAGTGATTAAAGTGCTTTAATTAAGATAACTTAATGATTAAATTAATTAAAGGCTGATTCATTTTGGGTGTCTTTAAATGTAAATTACTCATCACCAGCACATCTCCATATCTACCTTCATCCCTGCAATATGGTCCATAACCTCAGGTTTGTGCCCTAATATCAGCACATGGAGTGGGAGTAGGTTTAATTAAAAGTGATTAAATAAAAAGTAATGAAATTTTCTTTTTAAAATGGAAGCAAAATTTCATCTCTGTTCCTCCATCTTTTCATTTGGTCAAATTAACTTTTCTGAAATTATCATCAAAATAATCACTTAACATGAAGATAAATGGAAAATTTTATATATACATATCATTCTATTTTCTATAACCTATTATATCTGTGTATTTTTATGTGGATGTATGTACATATCTGTTATGAATAAAATGTAAAATAGTTTACATGCGTGGTTTCATTCTCATGTCATTCATATATAAATAGTAAATTGTCCATTGGGTTATGTGAAATGATTCACTGAAGAATAAGCCACATGCCAACTATGTTCCTATAATTTGAGAAGAAAGAAGAAAACTTAATCATCCATTCTATTTGCTAATCCATAGCTCTTCTTATGTATAACTTGCTTATGAGTTATGACTACAAGTGTGACCCAAAGGCCTTTGTTCTTCATAACGTGCCCCATTTGGCCCTGAATTGCTGACTGAAGCTGCTGCACAAGGTGACCTTCGAGTTAGATAATGAAAGAGTCTATGAAAATAAATTATCTATTACAAGTGATACATTCCACTTTAGAAGTTATTGTTTGTGATTGGTGTATCAAATTATCTTGCAATCTAGTAAGGCTTTCGGGAAAAGGAATAAGGAACTGCTAGGATTTAATCTCCTGATGGTGTAGAAGAAAGGCTGAGAGGTGCCTGAGAGTGGTATGATTATCAAATGGGAGAGTCACACACTGGTATAACATGTGGTAGCACGGGGGATCCTGGGTACACACAGCGATAACTATAGGCTTCCTAAACATAATCCAGGACAATCTCATGACTTTTTGTTTGTTTACAGTTAAAGTTTTAACTCATTCATTCATTAAAAAAAACATTTATTGGCCTCCTATTCTGTACCAATATCTAGTCTTGCTTTTGGGCTTCATTAGTGAAGAAAACAACATAGTGAAGAGAAAATTCATCCACTGTAAAGTCTAACCTCTTGGATGGAGAGAAAAGGCAACAAACATAACTAATAAGTAAAATATATAGTGTAGTATGAAGTGACACATGGTATTAGAAAATAGAAAGAAGTAGAGCAGTGTAAGAAGGCTCAGGTATGGGACTGGAATGACTAGGCTAGCCTTAAATAAGGTAATAGGAGTGGGACTCCCCGGGAAAGTGACAACTGCAAGAACACCTGAAAGAAATGAGAGAGCAAGGCAGCTACCAGGAGGAATAGCAGTGTGGGCACAGAAGCAGCAGTAAAGGGCAGAGAGATTACAGTCACAGGTGAGGATCATTTAGGGCTTTGTAGGGGCGCTAGCTCCTAACTGTATGGAAATGTGAAGCCGCTGCAGGTTTTTCGTCTACAAAATAGCATGATCCGGCTTACATTTTCACAGGATCTGGCTATTGTTTTGAGAGTAGACTATAGTACAGCAGTAGGAATCGGGAGAACGGTAGGACTACAGTTATTTTAACACTAATACAGATGAGAAATGATGCTGCCGGAACCCATGGAAACAGCTGCAGAAGTGATGATAACGATCACGATCACTTTCTGAATATAGTTCGATATTATTCCCTGGTGGGTTGGAGGTGAGAATAAGAAAAGTAAGGGAGTCAAAAATAACTCAATGGTATTTGTAGATAGCTGTGACCACTGAGAGCTGAACTGAGCTGGAGGGAGCTGAGCTGCCAGGTGTTTGTTTATGAAGACAACAAGCCAACTGCGAGTAACCATCAAGCCTTTAATCACACAACAGCATAAACAAGATGGTAAGCGGCAGTGAAAGCCGGTCCCCAGTGTTTCATTCTTGCCCATGGAACAGTCTCTGGTGGATCTGCACATAGGGATTATCCTAACGCTGAGGGAACTCAGAATGAAAGGATCTCATCCTTTTATGGACCCTGGGTCCTGGGTAGGAGAGGGGTTAGGTCTAGGAGTGGAAAAGTACTGAGTACTGAGTCCGAGTGGAGAAAAATATCTTTAATGTGCCTCCACTCCTCCAGGTAAGGAGGTTTTGGCAGACGCACCAGGAAAGGCCATGGTTTAGGAACCTCTGGATGGAGGCATCCAGGCTTGGAATATGTTTAAGAGCATAGGCCACTAGGGACTCTGAGTCCTTGATGGCAGCTCCCTTCAGAGACTGCAATGGGCTGGCTTTTCTTCATGCACAGGCATGGGAAGGGCAGTTTTCCTGCATGACTCCTGCCAGGTCAAGCCTTTGTAAGTGTCTATCATGGGGCCTGAAAGAGCACACATAGGTTTTCAGGCAGGAGGCAGGCTCCACACTGAATGAACTGATATAATGCAACTGTAAGTACAAAAGCTTTTTCAAACAGGATAGAGGAGTTCAGTTTTGGACATATTTACCTCATTTCCTGAGGCAGTCAGCTTAAGCTAAAACATGATGTAATAACAACCAATCCCCAAACGTCAATAGTTTGCAAAGATTACAATTCATTTTTTTCCTTTACTGTAAATCCACTGCAGGTTGCCTGAATCTCTGTCTTTGCCTCATGTTTTTTAATCAGTTGGTTGGCTTTGGATTTTGTTTTATAACATTGTTGAACTTGTGGGAGAAGGAAAAGAAAGATGAGGACCACTCGCTGCTGGTCTTTAAACCTTCTGCTCGGACCTGTGTCAGGGATCCTCCAGAGAAACAGAGTCAGTAGGAAAGAAAGAGAGATGGAGAGAGAGCAAAATCTGTAGAGGAGGAGAGGAGGCTGTCAGGAAGGGAGTCTGGAAAAGCTGGAATTTCTTGAGCAAGAGCTGACACTGCAGTCCACGGGCAGAATTTCTTCCTCCTTAGGAAATTTTCAGTTTTGTTTGTAAGGCTTTTTAACGGATCAGATCAGGTCTTCCCAGATTATCCAGGATAATCTATAAAGAGGACTGACTGTAGATGTTAATCATATCTGCAAAATGCCTTCATAGTAACACCTAGATTAGTGTTTTCGTGAATAATTGGGTACTGTAGCCTAGTCAAATCGCACATAAAAATTACCATTACACGGACATACATAACTTCTGCTCACATTTCACTGGCCAAATCAGGTCAACGACCACAACTAAGCTTTTCAGAGCAGGGATATTAATCTTCCCGTAGGAAGGAGCTACTAGGAAATGGTACCTCACAGAGAATAGTTTGAGCGCTGTTAAAATCTACCATACTGACTGAACGTATTAGATATCTTTTATTCATTTGTTTGCTATTGCTTTCCTCAGATTCGGTATTTTTATTCCAGAAGATCCAAAAAATCCACTTTGTACATTATTATTGGGTGACATGGATGTCTTTCCCATTAGTTAAGGTACTTAACTAAATAGGTAAATTAAACTAAACCTCAGTACCCAGATGCCACCGTGAGACTCATGTAGCCAACATTTCATACTCCAGAAGCATCTTGGATAATTGATGGAAGCAATATTTTATGTTTGCAAGAACAATACACTGAAAACCAGTAGACAAGACTCTAGTCCCTGTACTAGCCTCCAACATGCAATTTAACTATGGGCCATTTTAAGACCTTGTAAATATCTTTAACCAACTAAGACTCTTTCAATTGAAAGTGATAGAAAACCAAATCAAAGCTATATTAAGTAAATAATTAATTTTCTCCCTTATTACACTTTGTAATAGATATAGGATTGGCTTCAAAAACAGCAGGATCAGGGGTTCCTCATAGAGCAGTGGTTGGATATATGATAACCAGTAGTTGTAACAACTCTGGGTTGCTTTTCTTTTCAAACTGGTTCTCCCTTGCACATTTGAAAGATGACCACAAGAACTCCACATCTCAGATCTTCAGAATCTCAAACCCAGTGGTAAAAGAGAAGGTTTTCCCCTCAACAGTAAATCGAACAACAGTACTGACCCTGAATGCTGCTGTCACAAACTGTGTATCTGCCTGTTAAAATCACTCCAGTCAGAAAGATGGCTAAGCCAATTAGCTCCTTTTTTTGGAGGTGGGGAGAGGAGAGGTAGACTTTGGACAACAAAGACACATTCACTGATACTAGGGCAAATTTCCCAAAGGAAATGTAGAATTCTTTTCATAAGGAAAAAAGTGAATGTACCTCTAATAACCCTAAAGGATGTTATTTGGCAAAATCACCAGATATTCTTTTTCCATAAAATAAAGGATCTATATTAGATTACTTCAAATGTCTCTTCTAGGTCAATATTTTTGGCAAATCTCTGTAATTTCATGTTGTGAGCCTCTAAGTCCACTTTACTGGTAAGACACATGGGCCCTGAGGACCTTGGTGGAATTAGAAATATTGTATAAACACAAAGTTAAAACATTATAATGTCGTTTAAAAAGTCACTCTTTTTATTTGTTTGTTTCCATTTAGAAGCTGAGCTGTGAGTTTTTCAATCATGGGATAGAAAGTTAATCTTGTTTTTTTATGGATATACTATTAATGTAGTCACCATACCTATTAGCTGATTTTAGTTATTTTTCTACCTGAGACTTGTGTTACATGGAATTAGTTTAAAATGTGTATCAAAGATATTATTAAATTTGTGAAACAAATAAATACAAAATTTTGTTTTATGACACAATTAATATTTACATTCCTTTAATGTACATTTTAATATGTTGCTACCATAAATATTTTATTTAGATAGAATATTATTTTTTCAAGTGTTCATACTTTTCAAGGGCTGACACTAACTTTCATTTTGTTCTGCTTTGGCAATAGATAACAGGGAAGAATAATTATCACTTTCAAAATAAAGGTACCATTTCTTGACCTATGTATTACAAATATGACTGGAAATATTTGTGTTTAATGAAACTTAAAAGAATAGAATGCTTAAATTTTCAAATAATGTGGTCCATTATCATGAAATTTGAAACATAAAATGGCAATTAAAATGGTTAAGAGCAGACATGTCTGCACTATTGAGAATAAAATTAACATGTTGATATGCAGTAAAAAGGTCATGGGTTTATGGTTACTTTGAATTTTGAAATTTAAGAACTCTACCATTGCTTTAAGGTTCATAACACAAACACTTCCAGTCATAGTTGTAATACATACATCAAGAAATGGTACAATTATTTTGAAAGTGATAATTGGCAATTTACAATGATAATTAACAATTTGTATTCCCTATCAAAATAGCAATGGCATTTTTCAATGAACTAGAGCAAATAATCCTAAAGGTCATATTTAACCACAAAAGACACCCCAAATACCCAAAGTAATCCTGAGAAAGAAGAATAAATTTGGGGGGATTACTCTTCCTGACTTTAAGCTATACTACAAAATTTCAGTAATCAAAACAGTATGGCACTGGCACAAGAACAGACCAGATGGAACAGAAAAGAGAGCCCAGATATAAACCTGTGTGTATACGGTCAATATACAATAAAGGAGCCATGAATATACAGGAGGGAAAAGACCATCTCTTCAATGACTGGTGTTGAGAAAACTGGACAGCTATATGCAAGAGAATGAAACTGGTTTACTAACTCCATACACAAAAGAAAACTCAAAATGGATTAAAAATGTAAATGTATGACATGAAACCATAAAACTTCTTTAAAAAACAAGCAAAATCTCTTGAACATAAACATCAGCAATTTTTTCCTGGACACATCGCCTTGGGCAAGGGAAACAAAACAAAATATGGGCAAGTGGGATATATCGAACTAAAAGGCTTCTGTACAACAAAGGACACCATCAGCAGAACAAAAAGGCAACAAATAGTATGGGAGAATATATTTGTAAGTGATTTATCCAGTAAGGGGTTAACATCCAAAATACATAAAGAACTCATACACTTCAACATCACAAAAAATGCAAATAACTTAGTTAAAAAATGGGCAGTGGACCTCAACAGATATTTTTACAAAAAATACATACAGATGGTCAACAGGCACATAAAAAGATGCTCCCATCACTAATCATCAGAGAAATGCAAATCAAAACCATAATGAGATATCACCTTATACCAGTCAGAAAGGTCACTATCCCTAAGACAAGAAATGACAAGTGTTGGTGAGGATGTGGAGAAAAGGGAATGATCCTACAATGTTGGTGGGAATGTAAATAGGTGTGGCCACTGTGGAAAGCAGTATGGAGGTTTCTCAAAAAACTAAAAATGGAAATACCAAATGACCCAGTAATTCCACTTCTAGGAATATACTGAAAGAAAAGAAAATCCTTGATTTGAAAAGATCTATTCACCCCTTTGTTTTTTGCTGCATTATTTACAATAGCCAAGGTATGAAGGCAACCAAAGTGTCCATCAACAGATGAACAGATAAAGAAGAAGTGATACATACACACCATAGAATATTATTCAGCCATTAATAAAAAAAGAAATACTGCCATTTGTTAACAACATGGATGGGTCTAGAGCGTATTATACTAAATGAAATAAACCAGTGGAGAAAGACAAATACCATATGATTTCATTTATTTGTGAAATATAAAAATTAAAAAAAACAGAATGAACAAAATAGCAGTAGACGCACAGACACTGAGAAGTGACTGGCGGTTACCATGGGGGAGGGGTTGGGGTGATGGGTGGTGTCAGCTCATTGACTCATGATGAATGGTGACAGACAAGTTAAGGGAACAGTATGTCGTTCAGTAAGATAAGATACTGCAAGAGAGAATATGGGGGTGTTGAATGAAATCATTTTTAGTGCTTCTGAAGCACAGATCCTATAGAACTTCAATCCTTTGAAATAGAGAAGATACTTCGGATCCATGAAATTTCAATCATATGCATATCTCCCTTGAAATGGTTTGACCATGTATCCATTTTATACATTAAATAAATATTAAGACACCCAATACACACAGGAGGGAAAAGCTTTTTATAAAATTAGGACAATCCATTAATATAAAAATGATACTTGGAGGTTATGCTTTTCAGTTTTCAACTATTGTAAACAAATGAAGAATTTCCAGTTGAAAAGTATTGATATTCGTGGGTCAATATTTCAGTTTTAGAGAGAAATAGCCCATTAGAGAAATTTCTAATTTTAATCACTGTTTAATATGATGATGGATGCATCTATATTTATGAGGACAATTATACCACAAAATCAAATGAAGAAGTAATGTAGGTATTTTTTCTAAGCCTGTACTGTCCAACATGTGGCTATTGGGTGTTTGAAATGTGCATAGTCTAAATTGAGTTGTGCTGTAGATATAAAATATACCCCAGATTTACAAGTACAGAAAAAAAGTAAAATATTTCAATAACTTTTATATTGATCACATGCTAAAAAGATAATATTTCAGTTATATTTGGGGTTAAATAAAAAATGTCATAATTAATTTCACCTGTTTCTCTACTCTTTTATACATAGCTGCTAGAAAATTTTACACTGTTGGAGGACTTACATTACATTTCTGTTGGACTGCTCTGTTCTAAGCAATGCAGCACAGCATTAGCATATTGAAAATTACTTTTTCCCATTCATATCTCATGCTCCTATGATTCATGGCCTTTGTATTAAAAATGCTCTCATATAGCTAAAGCCATTAGAATGTGTTATCATAAAGGAATAGAGAAATGAATTTTCCTCCATCATACAATTTCATAACTGACTCTGAGGTTTTTTTGTGTAACTATCCCATGCATTAGGAATGTCTGGTGCAAAGAATAAATCTGCACAGTTGTACATTTTGTTATGATTCGTTTTGACATTCCCAATTGCATTTTGGAAACCTTACCTACACTGTCTCCAGCAATCTTTTCAAACACCTGAATAAATTTTTTTAAACTCAACCAAGGTATTGAACATGATTTATTTATTTAGCTGTTAACTCTAGTTTCTTTGACATATCCCAAAATTGAATTTGCACCAAAAGCTATTTTCTGCATTATTATTAAATAGTACAGAGCCATTAGGTCCCCACTTTAAGAAACACTGGGATTCTATCATTTCCTCCTATAGTAAATAGAGTGTATAAAATTATAAATTTTTGTTCAGTAAGTATTGATATGAAAACCGATCTTTTTACAAGCACTGGTGAAATGAAAAAAGTAACTTATTTCTATTTCCATTATCAGTCGCAGCTTTTTTGTCTGATACTTAACCTTGGCCAAATGCTTTAGCAAAATCAACTTTTTTCTAAGCTCAGTTGCCAAAATGTTTTCAAAAGCTAAACTTTGTTCTATGCATCACTTTTATTGAAATAAAGAACAGCCAAATGTCAAACAATCTGTTTCTATTATAAGGAAACTTCTATCTAGATGTTGTTTACAGTACTCAAATATAGAATAACACTTTTAGACTATCAAGTAAGGTAGCTAAGCGACCTAAAAATCCACTGCATAAACTTTTCAGTCATAAATTATTTTTTAATGTCAGCCACAATAAATATAAAAACTCAAGATGAAAGACAATTCTGATTAAAGAATGTTTTTTACCAGAGTTAAGATACTATCACCCAACTGTATGAAATGAACACCTGGGCACTTAACTTACATAGTATAGCTTCAATTAGATGTTGCTAAGGAGATGGATAAATGGTTTTAGAAAGATATTCTAGATAAGGCTAATATAAAATACATTTGTGAACTCTGATTCTCAAAAATCACATTTCTGTAAAATATCAATTCTACCCTCTGAAGTCTATGTATAAGAACCAAGACAGACTGTGTAATACTCAAATATTTTTTGTCACATCAGGTTTTAGACTTAAAGCAATCCTGTTCACAAAATTCTACAGGAATTATTTTTATGTAACAATGTATTCCCCAGAACACTTTTCTTTTTACTTATGAAGTTGATTACAATGCTCAATTTAAAAAATAAGTTTACATTTGTTAATAAAATACATATTCATCCATCCTTTGTTTTTATTTTAAAAATTATTCTTAGTTAAATAATTCATATTAAAATCATGTTTGTCATGGAGGCAGTAGGCATCATGGTGTAAATATTTGTAAAGTCAGGCTGGGAAAGATGTTTGGTTTTATTTCTCTTACTAGGAAATAGGGCATTCCTCATTCCCTTTTTTTAATTCATGTTGGTCACTCCCACACTGCAAAGCCAATAAAGTCTCCCAAACTGGAAGAAGCCTGTGGTGCCCCTGGCTGTACTCCCTTTTTAGCAATTCTACAGCTTTGTTGGGGATGTCAGTTCAGCTGCAGGCAGTTAGGAAGCTAGCTTTTACTGAGTATTTACTGCACACTGAGTAATATACTCACACCCTTGTGGAAAACTGGGACTGCCTACAGAGCAGAGCAGAAAGCACCTGGGGGCCAGCAAGGAAGCAAACAGAAACCAATTAGCTTAATAAGGCAATGTTTTCTGGACGATGTTGCAGTTTGAACCCCACTGTTCTGGCTTTTCCTTTCCTATTTTGTCCTTTAAGGGTTTCTTTTGTTTTGTTTTGTTTTGTTTTTGTTTTTCCATATGAGATGTATATCTAATTCATTTTTTTAAGTTCTTTACTTTTATTTCCTATTCTCTTAGCATTTTGTCTCAAATGTCAATGTATCCTTGCTATTGACGACTATTTTTAAAGGATATCAGAGCCAGACAGTCATTAAGTGATAAAAACAGATTTTATTCAGAAACTATTGCAATACGGCAAAAGAGACCGCATTATAGAATTGGGCTCTGTTCCAAATACAGCAAGGACAAGTGGAGATATAGCCAATAGGTAGTAAGGGGGGTGGGGGGTCAGTGGATGGAAAGTTTCTAAGAGGAGACATCAACAGTAGAGGGAGTCCTGTTAAACCTGTCTAACTGGATTTTTGCCAAAAAGGGGCAATGTAGCCACAGCAAGAACCGGGGCCAAGGTTGAGGCCTCATTAAGAAGAGGAGCCTGACTAAGTTTAGTCAAAGAATTTTTGCAGTTCTTATTTGGTTCTTCTTAAATAACTACATCTACTGAGCAAAATATGATTATTTTATTCCCATTGTCTTATACAAAAGTTTCATATATAACCTTGTGATAATTTTATATACATTGTTTCTTCTCTTGAACCTTTAAGTATACTATCAATTCTGGAATTCATTCGTTTTATTGGATGTGGTTTGGAATTTGCTACTAGAAGTGTTTCAAAAAATCCAAAAAGAATACTTCTCTTAAGAATATGTAGGAAATAGATTAGAGAAATAGACAATATTTAACCTAAGGCTTTTGGAAAAGAACATTACTACAAAGGAGCAAAGAAGTAATGAACCAAATATATGGAATAAACTTTTCTGATATAAAAATATGTTTTTAAAGAGACTGATAAAATGTTTTGTGTTCTCTATAAAATATAGTGATAGATGTACAACAAATGAAGTCAAAGAATGACTTCATTAAAAGAAACATCAAGTAAACAAAAGTTAAATCATATTTTTTGTAGGAAGTAGGAAGCTATAAAGTGTAGAAAATCCAAATAATAAGAAGCCAAACAATAAGAAAACAGGAAAATATGTATTAAAAAATGCTAAAAAAATTATATTTATTAATTATAAGAGCAGATTGTCCAGAGTTAAAATTTAAAAACAAACTGTAAAGATGATACTGTAAAATAATAGAAGTGTTCTAATCTAAAATAATTCTCTGTGTGAAAAACAAGAGTGTTTAACATGTATTTGGAAAATAGGTATATATGTTGGATGTATCTCGGGAAAACTTTAAATTATGGCTCTGAAGTCAAATATTATAAGCCTCCATGTTTAAAAGAACATAAATTACCAAGACATAAAGGTATGTATTTTAAAACTTTTCTATTATATGAAATGTCAAAAAATAATAAACGTACAAAGAGCATTGTGAAATAAAAGGTTCTGTGCCCAATTAATTTGAATTCCTTATTTGAATATAATAAAAAAAGATCATCCTTCATGATCAAGTGGGATTCATCGCAGGAATGCAAGGATGTACAACATTCAAAAATCCATCAACATCATCCACCACATCAACAAAAAGAAGGACAAAAACCACATGATTATCTCCATAGATGCTGAAAAAGCATTTGACAAATTCATCATCCATTCATGATAAAAACTCTCAACAAAATGGGTATAGAGGGCAAGTACCTCAACATAATAAAGGCCATATATGACAAACCCACAGCCAACATTATACTTAACAGTGAGAAGCTGAAAGCTTTCCCTTTAAGATTGGGAACAAGACAGATGCCCAGTCTCCCCACTTTTATTCAACATAGTTCTGGAGGTCCTAGCCATGGCAATCAGACAGCACAAAGAAATAAAAGGCATCCAGATTGGTAAGGAAGAAGTCAAACTGTCCCTGTTTGCAGATGACATGATATTGTATATAAAAAAACCCTAAAGAATCCACTCCAAAACTACTAGATCTAATATCTGAATTCAGCAAAGTTGAATACAAAATTAGCACACAGAAATCTGTTCCATTCCTGTACACTAATGATGAACTAACAGAAAGAGAAATCAGGAAAACAATTCCATTCACAATTGCATCAAAAAGAATAAAATACCTAGGAATAAACCTAACCAAGGAAATGAAAGACCTATACTCTGAAAACTACAAGATACTCATGAGAGAAATTGAGGAAGATACCGATAAATGGAAACATATTCCGTGTTCATGGATAGGAAGAATTAATATTGTCAAAATGGCCCTCCTGCCTAAAGCAATCTACAGATTCAATGCAATCCCTATCAAAATACCAACAGCATTCTTCAATGAACTAGAGTAAATAGTTCTAAAATTCATATGGAACAACAAAAGACCCCGAATAGCCAAAGCAATCCTGAGAAGGAAGAATTAAGTGTGTGTGGGGGGATTATGCTCCCCAACTTCAAGCTCTACTACAAAGCCACAGTAATCAAGACAATTTGGTATTGGCACAAATGTACCATGTACCAATGGAACAGAATAGAGGGCCCAGATATAAACCCTATTATATATGGTCAATTAATATATGATAAAGGAGCCATGGATATACAATGGGGAAAGGACAGCCTCTTCAACAGCTGGTGTTGGCAAAACTGGACAGCTACATGTAAGAGAATGAAACTTGATTATTGTCTACCCCATACACAAAAGTAAACTCAAAATGGATCAAAGACCTGAATGTAAGTCATTAAACCATAAAACTCTCAGAAAAAAACATAGGCAAAAATCTCTTGGACATAAACATGAGCAACTTCTTCATGAACATATCTCCTGGGCAAGGGAAACAAAAGCAAAAATGAACAAGTGAGACTATATAAAACTAAAGAGCTTCTGTTCAGCAAAGGACACCATCAGTAGAACAAAAAGACATCCTACAGTACGGGAGAATATATTCATAAATGACATATCCGATAAGGGGTTGACATCCAAATTATATAAAGAACTCATGCATCTCAACAAACAAAAAGCAAATAAGCCAATTAAAAAATGGGCCAAGGAGCTGAACAGGCACTTCTCCAAAGAAGAAATTCAGATGGCCAACAGGCACATGAAAAAATGCTCCACATCGCTAATCAGCAAAGAATTGCAAATTAAAATCACAATGAGATATCACCTCACACCAGTTAGGATGGCCAACACAAACAACAACAAATGTTGGTGAGGATGTGGATAAAGGGGAACCCCTCCTACACTGCTGGTGGGAATGTAAAATGGTTCAACCATTGTGGAAAGCAGTATGGAGGTTCCTCAAAAAACTCAAAATAGAAATACCATTTGACCCAGGAATCCCACTCCTAGGAATTTACCCTAAGAATGCAGCAGCCCAGTTTGAAAAAGACATATGCACCCCTATGTTTATTGCAGCACTATTTACAATAGCCAAGAAATGGAAGCAACCTAAGTGTCCATCAGTAGATGAATGGATAAAGAAGATGTGGTACATATACACAATGGAATATTATTCAGCCATAAGATGAAAACAAATCCTACCATCTGCAACAACATGGATGGAGCTAGAGGGTATTATGCTCAGTGAAATAAGCCAGGTGGAGAAAGACAAGTATCAAAAGATTTTACTCATCTGTGGAGTATAAGAACAAAGAAAAAACTGAAGGAACAAAACAGCAGCAGACTCACAGAACCCAAGAAAGGACTGACAGTTACCAAAGGGAGAGGCACTGGGGAGGATGGGTGGGAAGGGAGGGACAAGGGGGAAAAAAGGGCATTACGATTAGCAGACATAATGTGGGAGGGGCACGGGGAGGGTTGTACAACTCAGAGAAGACAAGTAGTGACTCTATAGCATCTCACTATGCTGATGGACAGTGACTGCAGTGGGGTATGTGGGGGGGACCTGATGATGGGGGAAGTCTAGTAACCATAATGTTGTTCATGTAATTGTACATTAATGATAGCAAAATTTGAAAAAAGACTTCTCAGATAAACAATTACTCAAAAACATACTATATTTTTAAAGCTCTGGGACTTTATCATATCAATTTTTTTGTCCTAATTTACCCATTCTTTTCTCATCTTTTCAAAACAAAACCTGGCCCTGTCATATCCCATAATATCCTGTTGAGTGAAAATATCTCAATAACTTTACATTCTTTAAGGATAAGACTTTTACCAGTGCCTACAACGTGCCACCTATCCCAGGCCAAACTCTCCAGCCACATACCCTGTGCTCAGGTCACTCTTTGGCCCTGATTCTTTTTTCTAGCATGGCTCACATTCATTCAGTTAACTCATCCTTCTTTCTCAGAGCAGGTCCATGCTTGGCAGTTCCATGCTTTTTTTCATTACTATAGAGTTCCATTATATTCTTGTATCTGCAAGGTTAGTTCTCTCTCCTTCACTTTTCTTTTAATACTGGCTTAGTATATTTATACTCAGATAAAATTAAGAATCATTTTATTAAAATCAAGGAATCACAGAAAAGTCTTAGTTGGTTTGATTGTGAGTATGTTGATTGGTCAAGGGTGTAAAATTGGATCAGCAACAGACACATCCTTATATAAATGGAAGTGGTGTCTAAAGGATCTAGCTAAGCCAGACATTACTGGAATTTCACAGCTTCTTTAAGAAATAGCCACATATTCTGCCTTTGAATTTAACTTGTCAAAAAAACCTGAAATTCCTCTGCCTCAGTGGGGACTAGAGAGAGGATAGTCATCATTCTGAAAAAAAAAAAAGCAAAGGCTTTTTCTGGAACGATGGATCAAGCATGAGGTACAAGGGCGCAAGACAATGAAGAGCTAGCCTGCTGCCCTTATTCAAACACTTCAATTTCTATTCCAGGGAATTGGCCAAAGTTCTCAATGGCCTGAACTTTGTGCAATATTGCTAGAAATATAGAGTGTGCCCTTAACAAACATTTTTCTAAGATTCACACTGTCTTCTGGTTGGTGGTTAATGGGCCAAGTACTTGGTTGAGATTTTGTTATAAAATCAGGGATGGAAAATACAATGCTGAAGAATTTAGGGTAAATTGAGGTGAGAGACAGATTGCTATATTGGCTCTCACTCTACCCCTCTTGGTGCACCATACCTTGGATCACGACCCATAAGAATTGGAGGAGGCATGATACAAAATCAAAGCTGACAAAATAACAAAATTACCAAAGTAAGCCTCTTGAAAGAGGAAGAGTGCTCCAAATTTGGGGATGAATCACTCTACCCTTTCTATCAGTAGTTGCATGAAAGCTCAGGGCTTTTGGGCATTATGAGGGTTGTTAGATTTCTCAACCCTCAGCAAAGAGACATTTTTACAAAATCATTAGGAATTATACCACATTATAGAAATATAGATGGGGCCTATTTTACAGGAAGAGAAATTTGCAGAGGGAAAGGGCCACATCAGAATCCGTTTCCTGAAGTAGTAAGAGTCATTAAATTAACAATGATTTAGCAATGGTGGATTCCTACCAAGGTCTCCTACTGGCTGATTCATGCAAGGCATCACCCTCTGCTCATGTTATTGAGAGGTTAGCAAAACAGCTTTATAGCCTTTGGGGGAGCCTCAGGTCATACAGTCAGTTCAAGGCTCCCACTTCACTACAAAGAAAATGAAATAATGAACATTACAAAAGAACATAGCTTGAGATTCTCACCCATTTTATTATGCTACAGTGGTAGGTATAATGAAAAACACAATGAGCTTTTAAAACAAGAACTATTGAGAAACCTTGGAAGTCAGTGTTACTCCAAATGGTAAAATATACTGCTGCTCATAACTCCAATTACATTAAGTTCACATTATATACACACGTGTGCCTGCAAACACACAACACACCTACACCATGGCATAACTATTCTATATTCAAAAGGGCAGTAAATGAAGAGACTGCCAATACCGATAAGGCAACCTCTGCTGTTATTTATACTCACAGCAGACACATCCAATTACCAGCTTTCATAGACATGGGACTCTGACATCACTGCGTAACAAAGGAACAAACTCCTGGTACTATCACTTTTCCCTTGTCCTTCGTGGAAAACCCAGAACCTAGCCACTTTCACTTTGATCCTGACAAGGGCATGACATGAACCACTGACTCTGGGACCATCCTTAGAGTACATCCTCTCATCATCCACCCTACGCTGAGCAAGCCACCCACCACCACCTGGTGAGAGAAACGTTCTCATCTGCTGCCCATGTCCTTTCCTCAACTAAAATCTTTATGGAACAAATCTGGACTTTCTCATGACACCCAGCATGTGGAATTAGTCATCCCAGGACTGGGCAACAACCTTTTTGCACTACCCAAGGGACAATCAGATGCTCTATTGCTGGCCACAAATGACCTCTGACTTTCAATGACCTATAATATTGTTGTGCCTCTTCCTTACCTGAGAAGTTCTCATCCTCACCAGTGTAGATTTCATGTCCATTGGTGGATCATGTATTCCCAGTAATCCGTATCCTGCTGCTGACAAGGTATGTCTGGAAACAGCATGCCACATGCATACCACCTGAAAACACACAGTGTGGGTCAGACTGGAACAATGGGAACCATGCTGTTGACTAATTGAGTTGTGAATTCTGCTAACATGATCACACACATCAGCACCATCTATGTCTACCACTTCTAGCAACACCTATTGAAACAAAACCAGACTCCCAGATACCACATGTGACTCCTAAATGCCTTCTAAACCATATGGGTTAACTTCTGTGTCAAATCAGATATAACCCACTATTATTAACTAGCTCTATCAAACAAATAGAACAATGGGCCACTACCTATCAAGTCTTATTTAAGGAATACCCACAAATAATATGCACTTACATTACATTTGGGATACTCATGATTGGTTCAATCAAATTAAAAACTCTGTAATCCAGTGTCCATAACAATAAACAAGAAACCCTATAGGATTATAGAGATAAAATTATAGCTCTTCCTAATCCCTGGGATGATAATAAATATACACCCTGCAAACAATGTGTGCCCCTCAACAAAATAAATAAATAAATAGAAGTATTTGTCTTCTTTTCTATTAATAATGACCTCTCTTCCCTTCCAGTATAAGCCTTATTTATTAAGATGGAAAAACACTGCATTAACCAAGTGGCCAAGGGCATCTTACCATTGACCTCTGCCCTGGCCTCTCATGAATATGTACAGGAGCCACCCCCTCCCCAGGTTGTGGAGCATTCCATTCTCCATCCTATACCCAGTAGGAGCTGATGGACATGAGCATCCAGTTTTGGCAGAAGCCAGTGGAACCTCTGCCTACAGAGCTTCTGCATCTCTGGGGTATGGGGGTGGAAAACATTGCTATGTCGGGTTCTGAAATGAGTAGACTAGCTTCCCTGAAGACTCACCCTTCTCTGTGGCAGTGGTTGTCATGTGCCCATCACACCTCAGGCGCTTCTGGATTGGCAGACAGCAGCCATCAGGAAAGTTTGGCCTAACCAGGGTGATTTACTATACTTACCCACTAGCTGGAAACATATGCAGAGCTCCAGCAGGTGTTATGGTAGTTGAGCATGAAAAATATCATCTATAATATGGACCCCCAGGGCCCCCATGAGGAGTTGTTCACCATAGGAATGAGAAATCTGATGCTCCATACAGCTCCCCCATCTCTCTTCGGGTCCTTAGTGACTCTTCTTGCCCCCCACATAGGGCAACCCGTAAGTGAGCTAACTCATACTTTAGCAGATTTCTGGGAAGTTGAAACAATAAGAGCATGGAAGTATATGCCACAACTGAAAGAAGCTGTTGAAACGGCCCCATGAAGGTCTTGAAGACCGAAATATGGGTTGATTTGATAAAGACCAGGGTAATGAAAGAAAAACTTGATGGGCAGCCCAGTAAGATCTTGTTAGAACTGTGGCACCAATTAAAGCCACAGCAGCTGTTCCAGCCACTGAGGTCCAGGACACAGAAGCTGGAGGCAAAGCCCAATGCCAGGCCTGTGTCCCTGCAAGACTTCCAGGGGGCAGTACTCAGGCTTTGCCTGGCCCCACACCCTTCACAGGAGGATGATTGGGCATCACAGTTTGACTGGAGGAGGGGTCAAGGCCCCCACCTTGGAGGACATTGTGGGAACCAGAGGCCACATGTAGAATTAGCAATTTATTGCCAGCCCCAACTTCTTTAAACCCTGGAGACACTATTATAGAGTGGACGTGGCCTTGGACACTTTAACACATGGGCCAGTGATGGCTGGCCCTTCTGGCACCCTGGGGAAAAGCCTGGAAGCTAGCCTGCTGTGTATTCCTGGAGTAACAGCAGAGCGGCCCCCAAAGATCATGGTAGTGTACCCAAAACATTGGGAGGTAAGAGCATCTTATGGGCAAGTTTTGTTTTATCTTTATGGCAAGTGCATGTACCTCCCGTATCCTACATATTGACCCATCTGTAACTCCCATAGGGAGGGGGGTGAAAGTCTGGCATACTAGACCAGGATGAGATCTCTTTCCTGCCACTGTTTTATCACAGGACCACTCTCTTGCATGTATCCTTCCTGATAGACAAGATTTGCCTATGCTGGTGTCATTAAAACATGTATCTTATCACCCTTAAGGTTATTTTCTTCTACAGTGCCTGTGGCCATGACACATTCCCTGGCTGAAGCTGCCCATAATGATTGCTCTGAACACCCTACCCGTTCAGCTACTGACCATCTGTGGAATGGAGGAGCTATGGACTTAATCTACATAGGGTCTGTTTTGGCAGCCAGGTCACAGGAGACACGGGCAAGCAGAAGTGGACGACTGCTGTAAACAATAAATGGGTTTCCCCCACTTTATTTCTCCTTTTGACTGATTTTGGTTCCAAACATATTTTCCCCCAGGAGTTACACATGGCTAAAAAAATTCGAACTACAACCATTGTGGGAATTCTTCCCTATCCTAACCTTCTCACAATACCAAGTGCTCATTTTACACAACTCTCTATGGGAGCAGGCTCTACCACGATTTCAACACTGCCTTCCTACAATAAACAATCACAGCTCTTGGGTCTCACAGCAGTGACAATTCTTATGAAAAATACATATGATCACAGGGAGAAACCTAACTGTTCTCTGCATAGAAACTTCTCTACTTAAATTGACATGGGCCTGCTTGCAGATATTACAAAATTTGCTGGGGCTACCAAGACCACCATTAACAGAAATTTCAGAAATAAATGAGGGAAATTGCCATCCAATGTTATTCTTCTGGGGGAATCCTTAAGAAATGTACACACCCTACCTTATAGGAGATAGAAACAATAATGAAAAGCCCAGAGGCAAAGCTAACCTGGGAGGAATGTATTGCTCTATTCACACTGCCATCATTCAAGGGCCCACCCTGAGGATATTATTGCCATACAACTGGCTACCTGACAAGGTTTCCCCTGTAAAAGAAATAATATGGAAAGTCATCCCTCACTAGAACACAGCAATGTCATGAATAATAGGTACAGAAGTGGGCGAAATGTATCATACGATTGATGTGTGTTTTTTAAAACAAATTGGCTTACTTTTGAAGAACCCATATGTGAATTCTCCATAGTTCAGCATCCAATTTGGTATGCAGCTAAATTAATTTAAAAAAAAAGCAGAGTCAAATATTAATGATTCTTCTTTTTCTGAATATAATTATTGTCCTTGGTCATAATTTCTCATTGGTAGAAAAAAGAGGCTTTACCCTGCATCTCAGCCTTGGCCCTACTGACATTTTGGACCAGATAATTCCTTGTTGCAGGGCCTGTTCTGTACTTTGTTGTATGTTAAACATCCTCCCTGGTCTCTCCCCGCTAGATGCAACTATGCCTCCCTTCCTAGCTGTGACAATCGAAAACATCTCCAGAATTGCCAAATTTCTCCAGATTTGCTATGGAGCAAATCCTACCCCTTACTGGACTAGAGAAACATTCTGTATCTTTTTGTTCTGGTTTTTCTACTCCCACCCCTAGCCCTTTTACTTCTAATCACTGGAATCTTGTTAATTTCCAGGTTATTTTTGGAGCAGTAGATGAGCCTTGCATTTATTGCCAAAAATTTCTGCTCCCAAACTGTACTTTTAACATTAAATTATGAGTCTATTCTCCTTTTTATGCCTGAAAGTTATAGGTTTAATTTTTAGTATTTCCACTTATTTTTGGTTACCGCATTTATTTTAAAATAGAAAGAAAAAGGTTTGCATTTCTGTGGCTTCCACATCATATTTTCCCAGAAATTTTTCTATCTTAATAATCAAAGTAGGAAGAATTTCATAAAAAGATTTTTGGCCCAGCAAAATTCCTGATTTAGTCCACTTTATGGATTAAGAAAATACTCTTTTGAAGTGCAAACATAAGTGAGAGATTTAAAATACTGTCATTGATGAAACCCATCTTGTGAGTTAGGAAATTACTGTTTCAGAATATGAGTAAAACCTGAAAGATTAAAATACTGTCATTCAGTTTTTATGGAGGTCGTTAATCATCAGCTTTCTTCTTTTGCTTTCACTGTCTTTAAAAAAATGAGGTTTAAAATACATGTTACCCAAAAGACTTTTTCCCTCTAATGATTAGCAGGAAATAGTTACTTTGAAACAATTATGCTGGATTTTTTTTTTAAAGGGATTCAGTGGGCTGGTACCTTCTTGGGGTGTCTTTCTATGAATGTGTGCAATGTTGTGGTGCTGGAGGAGGGACTAGCTTCCTGGCTTTGGTGAATGTTGGCTTTAGAATGAGAAAGAACATAAAAAGGAGTAAGAAGACCTTTGAAGAGAAGATTCATCTACTTAAAAATTTCCCCAGAGCAGAATGAAGATGGAAGTATATGCTACTATATACATCTATATTGACTCTCAACTTTGTTCTTGCCTATTTTTTCTAAGAAATATTTTCTAGATTCTATAAATGCAGAGTATGTATCTATTGCACATTTAGAATACTTGGATTTCTAAATTCTTGTAATTGTTTAAAATTCCATTGGAATCATCCAATAGTATTTGGTATTGTGCAATAATGTAAATTTAGCCTCTAGTTTAAAGGCAAAGGCACAGAGTCCACAGAAAGCTATCTAAATCTGTGAATCTCTGAAAACAACTTTGGTGATGCTGAGACAGATAAGGGACTTAAAAAAAATTGTGTTCTGTGCTTCATGTGTGAAAAAGGAGACAAGAATAAAATTCAATTGACATTACTGAGTTGGGCAAGAGATTATCAAAGACCTGGATTTTTTGTGTACAGATCTCAGCAAAAACAATGGCAAACATTGAGAAGAAGAAGCTTTAATGGAACACTGAAAAAATTCCAAGAGCTGTACTTCTAGAAAAAAGTAATTAATATTAGGGGAGAGTCAGTTTATATCTTCAAAAAGCTACCAATGAGAAAATGCTTTACTTATTCTAATAAGGAATTTTTTTCCTTGATCTTCTTACACACACTTTCACCCTGTCTTAGGCTGTGTTTTCTGGGTGGAGAGCCCAAGACAGGGATACAGGAGCATGTGATTAATTGAGTGAGTACTCATGTGGAGAAACCTGTAAGGAAGGGAAGTCTGATAGGGAGGGCAGAATTATAAAAATACGTGATACCTTTACTTTCCAATATTCTGATATTATGTGTGCATGTACTGTTATTTTTTGATAAGCTTGGAGACCCTGCCATTTTTTTATATTTAAATTTCCAAGTTTCATCAGCAAGGTAGATCCACACACTTAAAAAAAAAAAGGAAACTACGACCCACCAACTCTGTGCACTAGAAACTTTTACTTTTAAAGGGACCAGGTTGATATTTTCAGAGGCAGCCAATAAATGTCGTTTCTACTTTGACACCTGTAATAACTCTCCAGGTTTTAGTTTAGAGACAAGTTTATCAGCTTGGCCTGCCATCCTTGAAAATAGGTTGTTAAAGTGAAATATCTGATGGACCTTTACGGCCGCACTCTCCTCAACTGCTTTTATACTAATATTAATCCTGTTTTAATTCAATTCCATCTTAAACTTCCTTTGCAAATGATTTGTTCACCAAATTGCAATACTTCCTAGACTGCCAAGACAGCCACAATTCAGAGGGCAGACCCAAGCAATTGAGGCCATTTTTTTGTGTCAAAATAGACCCTGGAGAAATTCCAGCTGGTGGGTACCCCATGAGTCATATATATCTCAGACATGTAGTAGCTCTCTACTACTTTATGGACTTACACACAGTACTGTTACACATAATAAATTCAGATAAATGACAGCCAGACATAACATTCCTTGAGAACTACTCACAGAACTGTAATCTATAGTGCATCAGCTAAGCATACAAGTAGGCTATTAGGCATGATCTCCACAGTTTTAAGTTAAGTACCTATAGAGCCTTAAATGAATAGATGGTGAGTTTAGCAATTGGATGCATTTTACAAGGTGCTGCAGTATTAGGCTTAATGCTTAACCTTTTAAAAAAAGTCTTCATGTGCTTTTTTGTGCCATCAAACATAAAAACATATGAGACTAATTCATGGAGAGTCAGATCTGCGGACCATTTTCTAATACATACAAGGGTTCTTCAGAAAGTCTTTGGCCTAATTCCATTCACTGTGGTTGACTGACAGCTATCTCAATTAGGTGCTATTGAAATCTTCACAGTTGTTTGCTAGGAAAGAAGACATTTGGAAAGGGGGTTCTAGTTATATATCTAACAGTGCTTCAAAAACATGTACAATTCACTTAATCTCTATGAGGTTCACTTTCTTTGTATGTCAAGATAGAAGGATAATCAAGATGATGTTTATTGTGCTTTCCATTTCTCTTAACTGGAGATGTATATGTATGTATGTACAAATAAAACATACAGATTCATCCTACCCTATGATTAGCCTGTAAAAGCAAAAGAAAATCAAAGAAATATATTTTGGTTAAATGTATTTGTCTTTTAAGAAAAAACAGAAGTTAAACTAGGAATGAATCATGAAAAACATTACCTGAAAACCTGGGCAAAGCTAACCAGGAAAAGAAAGAAAATTTGTTGGCTGTATTACATTGCTATCTTCTTTAAAATAATGGGATGAAAGAAACTGAAACATTTAAAATGTCCGTTTTATAGGCTGCTACTGTTCTTAAAAAACAACTAGGCTGTGAATGATTATTTAGAAAATATAATTTTTATGGAAAAAGAATGAATCTGGCATTGGGTGCCTTATTCTTAAACTGTATGTCTTTAGATTAAAAAATCAGAAGAAGGAGAAGACACTAAAGGCTTATTATATTTTCAGCTGGGTTTTCCTATGCTGTATGGTGATGGATAAGAACTGTATTATCTTAGTGACTGTCTTATCTGAATATTACAGATTAAAGTGCTTTTGGCTTTGATCATCAGGACACAAAAGTTAAATTCATGTGCATAAATTACTAACTATATTAGATTGATATTAATACTAAGTGATTAGTAATTTATATAGCAGGGCACACATATATATGTATATATATGTATTTTTTTCTCATTTGTTTCCTGTTGTTTTCCTATAGAAAGGAAAACAACAGGAAACAAACGAGACTCCTGTGTATTATAGTATTTTCAAGTATAATTTGTCCAAATATAATGAAAAAAGTTATATACACACATATAATATGCTACTGAATATAAATGCAATTTTACAAAATTTATTATAAAATCATGCTCTGGGTGACAATGGGAGCTTTTACGCACTATTTCTATTAATCAGCTTGGATGTGGAAATGTTCACTATCAGACCCTTGGGTTATTAAGCCCTTCACTGACCAAGGGTTGCTGGGCAACACCCCCTACTCAGCAGTCCCTCAGGGTCAGTGAGCAAGTTGAAGCAACTGCAGCATGGACTGCTTGGTGACAACTCACTTTTTGGATATTAAAAGTTAAATGCAGAGAATACTAGAAATGGCATGACTGTCTTCTTTCCTCTACACCCAAAGATTTCTCAAAGCAAATAAATAACCAACAAAACTTAGAAATAAATAAATAAGCTTAACACCCCCTTGATAAAAAATATTTCCTATTTATGAGTTAGTACCTTAAACTTAGTCTTTAGAGTTCGTGGAGAAAGAGTTGCCTTTTTCAGATTTCAGCTCTGCTCACAGAATGAAATGTACATCTATGTGCTGGAATAAATGTATATGTATGCATGAGTTTTAAAAAGATAACTATGAACTCTTACTGCTAAGGAGACTGCTGATATATGTGTTAAAAAGGCAAGCTTGAATATTCCAAGTGACTAACATCACATATAATCATGCTGGATTGATAGGAAGTAAATCTTTTCTTTTAGGGAATTTTATGACCCTAAAACTGGAGAATAAATAATAAACAAGATTTTTCATCTTGAAACTCTTAAACATATTAAATAATAATTCAGCATATTTTGAATTATGAGACTTTAATATTATATAAAAGGGTTCTATTAGCAACGTAAACCACTTGTTTTTATTATAACAACATTTGTGGCATTACAGTCCCATAATTTAAAACAGTATGTTAAGTATTTGATATCATTCATAGTCATTTCAATTGGGACCATTGTCTAGGTGGACTAATGGGAGAGGGGAGATGAGCTTTAGAATTAAAAACATACTGAATGCTTAGGATCACAAGTAAGTGTTTTCAGAAGAGCAACAGAGGAGTAGAGACATTTTTTTAAAACACTACATCTGAATATGAATTCCTTATAAAGCATCCTTTGTTTGTGGGTTTTATCCTGAACAAATTGGAGGCATCTTGGATGCCGTCAAATTTCTCTGACACTTGGTTTTTTCTCTGTAAAATGAGAAGATTAATCACTACTAGCCCCAACGTTCTGGTCTAGAATCTATATACACAATCCAAAAAGCAAATAGGCTTTCTATGCTTGTGAGAATATATGGCCTCCATTTCTGTGAATGTGAAAATACCTGTTATATCCAAAGATACTGAATTCTCCTTCCCAGAGCTATCTTCTACAGGAGGGAAATGAATGTTAATCACCACATAATCTTTCCCCAAATCCAGAACATAATTCCAAAGGTAATTTCTTCATCTGTAGAGTCCTTTCTGAAGAGAGTTATTTAATTGAACAGATATTTCTTGTTCTACTTTTTTCTCACAAAAGTTACAGATTTCTAGCTCCTTAGCTGAAATTTTAGTATCAGCATAAAGAATATTATCCTTTTTATTGGCAAACATGGTACATAAAAACTATTCCCACTATCATGCTAAAGGGAAAACATGAAGCATCAAAAATCAAAACAGCAAATCTGTACACTTATCTCAATTTAAAATTTCAATTTGTCTTAGATACAAACTAAAGACCCTTCAGATAAAAGAATCTCCATATAAAAGGAAATGTCTTCTGGGTACTAAAGGCAAACTTAGAAATTCTACCATTTATTTATATTTGACAGATTTTATCACAGAGAACTTCTGGTAGTATTTAATTAAAGTAAGCATTAATGAATACCACATATTAGTATATACCACATATTAATGTAAACCATATATTACAGACAGAAATTCTCTAGACTGTTCATAATATAGAATTCATGGATATGAAAACTTTTTAAAATTAGCAATTTAATCAACCCTTTTTATTGAGCATCCCTTTATTTTATGTGAATCCATTCATTTTTGATAATTTCTTCTATTACCTTTCATTTTTTTCTTTCTTAAGTTGCATGAACCAAGGAACTTTTGCACTATGTATTTTCTGAATTATCTGATTCTTTAATTAATAATTTTTGTAATTGTGAAGCACATTTTCACATTTGCCTGAGCATTTTCAGTTTGGACAAATGGTATATTTTTATCATTTTCTGACCTTAGTCTGAATTCTTGTTCACTTCTAAGTGTTACTTTCACTAAGGCACAAGCCTGAACAGATCTTAGAGTAGTAGAACATTAGGAAGGTGTTTTAATAGAAGCTAACAGGTTTCAACTCATGATGATCTGTTCCATGAGATGGTCAGTTGCGCTTTAAAATTTAAGACTAGTTTGAATTGAAAGTCCTTTTATCCCCACTATTTGTATATAAAGCATTTTTTTGAACACTTCTCCAGTTAGATAGGCATTTCATTAAGTTATTTAAGTGGTTTTTTGTTCTGAGGTTGGTTTATTTGGAATAATATTTCTTTTAATAGATGTACACATCAGATTTTATAATTATAAAATAAATTAGATTCAATAAACAGATATTCAAGAGATAAATATTGAACTCTCTATGGAATAGATAAATCTGTTATACAAAATAGAATTCAGCTATCTCTTTATTGAAGCATTTCCTTCTATTGCAGGCATATTGACTTATCCATTTCTATTTCCTTTTGGATCCTTATAGCCCTTTAATGCTTGTCCCAAAATTGTCCAGCACATGTTGGCAGACATCCATCAGCTCATTCTGGCCTCCCTTGAAACGGCTCTGGAAGGCTACACCTGGACTCCATGCAGAAATTAATTTTACCTTCCGAAAGAAGGGTGATGTTATAACTATCGAACACCGCTTTAGATATCTTTATAGGCTAGGAATCATTTTCAATCAGAACAAATGTGACTTTTCAGTGTACCCATCCTGCCTGAGCCATTATGAAATAGTTTTTCTGTCACCTTCTTCTGCTATCAAGGGCATTTACAAATGATATCAGAGGATATAAATGACCACCATAACTTTTTAAGAGCATTATAGTTTCAGGGTTTTGTTTTGCTTTGTTTTTAGTTTATTGGTGAAAGGAGGATTTAAAAAAGGACAGTCCTTGGGAAATTTGTGGGGAAAAAGTGGTCTGCCTTTTTCTTGGCACTACTGAAGTCCTCTACAAATTCCAGGACACAGAAACTTCCTATGGAGCTCTGTTCTCCTCTGTCAATTTTATTCTCTTGGTGACATAGGACATTTTTATTAACATTTTATAGGGAAGCAGTGGCAGAAGTGAAAAAAATTTCAAAGTCACCAACTTGGAGTTAGTGAAAAAAATAAAATTAGAAGTTTGGCTATTGGAACACAAACCTCTAAATAGACTGTTTAATGCCTAGAAAATATTATCACTTATTTGGGATATCCAATATTGGGAGCATCATTTTCTTAAACTACTAATTATAATGGACTTATATTTGATAAGCATTACAATTTCTAAGTTGTTTTTATTTCTTGATATTTAGACTTCAACATAGAGAAAATATATGTATAATTAGATTAGTTAATAATATCTTAAAGTATCTCTTCTAGGAAAATTTGTACATTAGGGAACATAACACTAATGACAAAACTTTAACACTATAATAGGTTAGCAAGAGATATCTTTGCTTGTGAGAAAATTTCAGTAACTGCCTAATTTGAGATACACCTCTTGTTTGGCCAAAATTTGTTAATTAAATGTATTTTTAAGCTTAAAAACAGCCTCATTTTATTACCTTTCCTTAAATTAAATCCTTTGTTTTTATATTTGGGTAGGATATTCTGTGTAGGAAATATAGATGAATTTACCTATTGCTGGTGACATACATACACACACACAAACATAAATACATTGTGCACAAAGTTCAGAAATTTATGCATTGTAAATATATATATTTCTGCATTTTTGGTCTTATTTCTTTTAAATGTATAAAGGTGGTATGTAAAGAATGATCCATCCACAGATCTATGTATTGGTGTTAACACCTTGATCCAAATCATATTTTTTTCTAGTTTCCAAGTATCCCATCTGACCTTACTGACAACTCATTTTAAAAGATGATGAGCATTATGCTGTGGTTCTTATTAGAAGTATGGATGCAAGAAGCATATTACAAAGGATAAAAAATGTAACTACATGTTGCAATCTATTTCTTATGTAGGTCATTCTCTTTGATCCTCACTTGAAAGCATTACCATTTCCAGGAGATGTTACAAAAAAATAAAAAGCAATTACCACCACATCTCAGTTAGAGGAGCTTATAGTATTAAGGGTGCATCACATTTTTTGCTCTTCCTCCTTTCCCATCTGAAAAACAGTGTTACATGGTTTCAGGCCAAGAAGTTGAGATTTTACTTTTCATTAGGATTTTTCTTTAGCCTTAAAAAAAATTCAACTGTGAGTAGTGCTTTTTAAGAGTGCTAAAAATAAAGATGCTCTTCTTTTTACAGAACAAGGCATTGCACATAGGCAATGTGAAGTCTTTTAATACCATCACTGAATATTAAAATCAATTATTGCTTCAGTGAAATACTTTGCATTATTCACAATCATTTTTCAATAAAAAAAGTTTCACATAATTGGAAATTCAGCAGAGTTAGATTATATTAACACCCCAAACTTTACTTTTTATAATTTTAATTTTTAAAAGAATTTTTATTATATTTCACTAATCTATTCTCTTGATTACATAGGGCATTATTATTAACACTTTATCAATAGAGAAGCAGGGGCAGAAGTGATAACAATTTCCAAAGTCACTAACTTGGCATTAGTGGAAGAATTGAAATTAAAAGTTTGTCTCTTGGAACATAAACCCCTAAATAGACTATTTAATGCCTAGAAAATATAATCACTCACTTGGAATATCCAATGTTGGGAGCATCGTTTTCTTAGACTATTAATTACAATGGATTTATATTTAATAATGCATTTTACAATTTCTAAGTTCTGTTATTCCTTGATACTTGAGACTTCATTTAGAAATCTGATAAATATGTTGAAATCCTAGTGTCTCCATTCCTTTGAAATAAATCACTAAAAGGAAAACAAGAGACCTGAGAGATTACACTTCTCTCCCACAAACACGTTCTATTTCTTATATCCAAATACTTGATTCTATTTTCTAACAGGCATGAACTGATCACAAATATTTTCTGCACAGAGGATGAATCATAACCAACTCATATTTTAAGCTGGGTTATGCCAAATTTTTAGTGCATACAACTTGCAATATTATACTTGGAATAATTCCAGCTATTCCATTCATTTATGTGTCTAAGTTTGGATAAGTTCATTAACTTCTACGATCTTCTGTCACTTCATCCAATACTGGGTAAAATAGCATATAAGAGTTTTTAATTATTAAATTAATTGAGATGTTATATATAAAAATACATAGCTCATTATAATCGCTCATTAATATTTTCTTCCCTCTTTCACAAAGGCAGATTTTCAATTTCCTTTGTAAGTGGTAACACTGGTAGGCCAGACTGCTATTGCAATAGAGGAATTCTAATTTCAAACGATCATCCTCAGTGTTGACTTCATTCATGAAGCACTGCATGTGATATTAGTGTTCACAGCCTTTTCTGGCCCATGCACAGTACTCCATTATCTGTCCTCAGTCAGTGATAGGAACCTAAAAATGTTAACACATTTCTTACTTGCCTTTTTTTTTCTTTTTTTAAAATCGTTACAATCATTCCCAAGGTTTGAATTAAATAAAGTGGTATACCAAAATACTGTATTATGTACTATGAAAGTAAAATCAAAATAAGCAACTGACCTAATCATTATAGCCTTTACTGTGTTTTTGTCCTCAGAAATGCATTGGGCTTAGAAGGTTAAAAAATATCATGGCAAGAAATATAGGAGGCTTTCTCCATGATCAAACTGTTAGATTTCTACATTTCCGTATATCACTAGTAATACATAATTTTTATATAGTACCATATAACATAATTATATAGTAATTTGAATAGCTGTTACTTATTAGATAGCTACAGTGATCTAGGCACTGTGTTAAGAACTTTATTTCCACTGTTACATTAACTTCAAAACTACTCATGCCTAAGTACTACCATCCCCATTTAAAAATGACAAAACTAATGTTCACAAAATGTAATTTTTTGCCCCAAATGTACATGAGTAGTTACTGGCAAAGCCTGGATTTGAAGAGATCTGCTTGACATCAAAGCCTGAGGTATTAATCACTGGGTTATATTATCTCCCCAGCAACCTCATATAAGTAAAGAATCTTTAACACCAGATGGGAGCAGCTATGAAACAAACTAATGGCTAGCCTTCCCCATCACAGGCAGGGGTAGACCCATCAGCATTCAGGGGGCTTCACCATACCAGAAAGTGAGTCAGAGAACGAAGCCAAAAATCTCTATGAAACTCTTTTGGAAGCCAAAGAGAGATGCTCTTTATTCACTGCCTACTCTATTGGGATCCATCAATATTCTCTAAAACAGTAAAGTATGTATTTGAATGTCTTAAGGAAGGAGATGCCTACTGAAGACATGTAACTTGTAATTTGGGCATCAAAAGGACCTTGATGGAAGAATTAGTGAAATTTCCAGGAGAATCACCATATATTCTTAATTGAGCACGAGGCTGCTGTTCTCAAATCACTGGTGAGGAGAGGAACTTTTGAGAACTGTTTGCCTATTCAGAGTTCCTTGATTCAATATTGAAAACAAGATCCAAGTCCATTTTATGTGGATATATGAAGCTTGGTACGATAAATATGTTAAAATGTGAAAAGAAATATCACATTTTATATCCTCAGGGGGGATTAATTAAAATTGACTTAATATTTTATAACTGTTCAAGTTGGAGTGACTTATGGTTAATAGAAAAACTATCTTTAGTTCAATAGCAGGATCCATTTGAAATTAAACTATATATGAATAAAACATAGGGGAAATAGTCATTTTTGTAGCCTTTTGATCAAATCAAAGAATTTTTTTATCTGTGAAAGATGAAGTAGGGAAATATAAATTTTAGAATTCTTTCTGGCTTCATACACATTTGAATCTGGCTACATATTTTAGTCAAAATGATGATTAGCAATGGTACAGCTCAGGAGTAGTGACCACAGTGACACCGTGACCAAGCTGAAAGGGCCCTCACAGGGAGGTAACGTTTTCCTTTCCAAACATCCTTTTTTGCATGATCGCCTCAGGAATTTCATATTTCACAGATCAACTGCTATCCTTGTTTCTACTGTATATAAATGTGTTTAATCTATTCTAATTTCATTTTCCAGACAGTAAAAATTCCTAGCCTCTAAGCAGAAGCCATAATAGCATTTTATGTATAAGATGCAGATAGAAGATCCCATCAATCTGCATAAAAACTAGGAACCCAAATGGGTGAGAAATTTTTTTTTAAACCACAAAGAGTTAATACAGTTATTTTTAAGCTTATAGTTTTATCTCATAATAGTTGAGATAATAATAATGAATGCACTTCCTATTATATCATTATAAACACATAAAATTTAGGAAAAAATACCCTAAAGTAAAAAAAGACAGCCATAGCAAGCATTTAATAGATTCCTACAACTTCACATCCTTTTTGACCCACATAGTCCCATTACACACTTCTCGCTTTTATTTCATTTACTCAGGTCCTGGGGAAAATATTCTACAGATCTATGAATTATATGCCACCTAGAACATCAGCATTGCTTTGCGACCACCTATCCTTTATTATCTTTCCACTATAATTCAAAATTTCATATAATAGTCTATAAAAGAGTTGACATTTTCTAATTCTATCACCTTAATCAGAGTTTTATGTGTTTTCACCTTTTCATTTCAGCTTTCAGAACTTGTTTCAAGATTTTTTGTATGGCAGACCTCATGGTGGTGAACTCCCCCAACTTTTGCTTGTCTGGGATATACTTCTTTTCTTATCTCAAAGATAACTTTGATGGATAGAATATTCTGGCTGGCAGTGTTTATATTTCAGTATTTTTGACTGTCATTCACTGTCTCCTGGCTTGCAGAGTTTCTGCTGAGAAATCTGCTGATAGCCAAAGGGGGATTCCTTCATAAGTTACTTTTTTCCCCTGACTGCCTTTAAAATTCTTTCTTTATCACTGACTTTTGACAGTTTTCATATAATGTGCCTAGGAGGTCTTCTTGCACTGGGGTTATAGGATGCTCTATTAGCTTCTTGGACTTGTATATCCAATTTCTTTCCCAGGTTTGGCAAGTTCTTAGCTATAATTTCTTGAAATAAACCCTCCATCCTCTTCTCCCTTTCTTCTCCTGAAAATACCCATTATTTCCTATCTCTACTGTAACATATTACTGTAAACATACTGGTATAAAACACAAAATTGTTTTCACACAGTTTTGGGGGTCATAAATCTGAAATCAGATACACTAGGCTGAGGTCAAGGTGTCAGCAGGGCCGTTCCTTGTGGACAGTCTGAAGAGACTCTGTCACTTTGCTTTTTTCAGCTTCTAGTAGCTTCCTGGATGCTTTGACTTGTGGTGCTTTATACATCTTCAAATCACATCCTCCAGTTTCTGCTTCCATCGTCACATCACCTTCTCCTCTTCTGTAATCAAACCTCCCTCTGCTTCTCTTTTGTCATGACACATTTAGGCTTACCTAGGCAATACAAGATAATTTTTCCCATCTTAAAATCTTTAACTTAATCACATCTGCTACATCCCTTTTGCTATCTAATGTAACATTAACAAGTTTCAGAGATTAGTACCCAGATATTTGGGGAGGTCGTTATTTGGCCTACCACAGTGCTCCAAGCCCCAACATAACTTTCCACATACATATAATAATCAACTACGAATAAACAATGTCAATTTAGTTTCAAGGTTAAGCAGGAATTTGGTGAGGCATTACCTCTCCTGTGAGGCTTTCATGTCTTTTCCTGAGTTAGAGATGTAAGCACCCCTTTCAACTTCACCCTCTTGAACTTTGTGCATACCTCAGTGATATGATTTGCTGGTTTGTATCCTGTGCTGTGTTCTGGGGTTCTTCTTTTTCATCTTTACAGTCCGACTGATTAGCACAATTAATTATCCAAAGTATAATAGTATAGTCAGATAGAGTAAAGCTTTGCCCTGTACAATAAATGAAATATTCACTGATTTCTAGAACTCGTTAAGTAATCACTTGGCAGACAACATTTACTCTAATTGATCATATGTAATTAACTGAGTACTAACAAGCATTTATTACATACTTCCTATGGATAGGTATTGTGAAATTTTTGACTTCAAATATCTCTTAATTTATGTGAAGATAAGCCTCATAACTGGTAAAGAAGTAAAATGTAACTTTTGTCACAAAAGTTAATATAATATGTTTCCTAATTTTCAAAAATATTTTTCTTCTCTGCATTTTGTACACATTCTATTTTATTCAAAAGGGTGGAATGAGAGGATCAGTAGCATAAAAAGTATTCCAAATAATCAGATTAGAATTATTATATTTGAAATATCCTTATGTGGATCAAAGTTAATATCTACTTCCTTCATATAAAACTGTACATAAGCTAAATATTTTTATTTAAAATATTCAAATTCTGGGTACATAATGTTCCAGTTTTCAAATAAGCCTAGAGTCAAGGTTCTGTATTAAAAATATGCAGATTATATTTTAGAGAATATAATTTGTAAAAAAAAAAAGGTAAATTTGATTTTAACTGTTATCGTAAAGCATAGTTTTATAAGACTTTTATCTGGATGTTGCCAATAACTAGTTGTGTAACTTTAGACAAATAACAATCTTCCAAAATATCCTTTTCCTCATCTATAAAACAGGCATATACCAGAATCTACCCTTTAAATCATTTTATTGTGTGAAGTAAACGAGTAGTGACTGTAAGACATTTAGATCAGTGTCTAGCATCAATAAATTGCAGCTGTAAAATTTCTTCTAAATTGTGCTGCAGGGCTGCAGCTAAATCGTGTTTTTTCCAATTGCCTAACATTTAATTTTATTTTAGACCAGAACTAGGATATACTTGACATCAGTGAGATTCCCAAACTAAAATATGGAAAGCAAGGGCCACAGGAGGAAAAGTTGTGAATTATTCTGTCTCCCTGGATATTTGAATAGAGGAGATGAAGTAAGGCTGAGTAAGGGTTGCCTTAGAAAGAGGGGCAAGAATTATATTTACTTAGAGAAAGGCAGAAGGCAGTCAGGAACCTCTTAAGGTTGCTTCCTCACATCATGAAAATAATCTTATTTTAGGTTTTAGCAACTTTTCTGAAAGATCAAAGCATCTTCATGGTATCACTAACTAGTTTGTTCCCAATTTAATTAATGGTCCTGAGTTCTCCCAGCTTAGCCATCTATACCTTTTCAATACATGATGAGCAGCTTTTCCCTTGGTCAAAGACTTCATAAGAAAGTTACTTTCTGCTTTATAATCTCACTTTCTGAAATTCTCCACTCATATCTGATCTTCTCAAGACTTTTCATATCTCCTTTTCTGTTATTCTCTGTTTACAAAGAAGGGTAGTAGAGTAGATTGCAAACAAGGGATCTGGGACCCTAAGGCCAGCTTCAAACCCCTACTCTGCCACCTAAAAGTTGTATAACTAGTCAAGTTGTTTGATCCTTTAATATCTCATTTTCTTACATGGGTTGAAACATTGACATTGTAAAATGTCCATACTATGCAAAGATTCAATGTGATTCTTATCAAAATTCCAGTGACACTTTACACAGAAATAGAAAAAAAATCCTAAAATTTGTATGGAACGCAAAAAACCCAAATAGCCAAATCAATCTTAAGAAAGAACAAAGCTGCCATTATATTTCCCAATTCCAAACTAAATTATAAACCTGTAGAAATCAAAACAGTCTGGTGTTGACATAAAAACTGACATACAGATCACTAAGACAGAATAGGAAGCCCAGAAACATACTTACAGATATATGGTTGATTAATTTTTTGACAAAGGAACCAAGAATATACAACAGGGAAATGGAAGTTTCTTCAATAAATGTTGGGAATACTAGATAGCTAAATGCAAAATAGTGAAACTGGACTCTATCTTATGCTACTCACCAAAATCATCTCAAAATGCATTAAAGATTTTAATGTAAGACCTGAAGCTGTAAAACTGAACATAAGACCTGAAACTGTAAAATAGATGGTAATCTCCTTGACATTGGCCTTGGCACCAACTTTTTGGATTTGACACCAGAAACAAACACAATAAAAGCAAAAATAAACAAATAGGACTATATTAAACTAAAAAGCTTTTGCACAGCAAAGAAACCATTAACAAAATGAAAAGCCAATAGGAGAAAATATTTTCAAATCACATATATGAAAAGGGATTAATATCTAAAATATACAAGGGACTCACACAATTTAATAGCTAAAAAAAAAGACAAAGAAAAAATCATCAATGGCCCTAAATAGACATTTTTTCAATGAAGACATATAAATGACTAACAGGTACATGAAAAGGTTATCAACATCACTAATCATCAGGGAAATGAAAATCAAAACCGTAATCACATATCACCTCATACCTGTTAGGATGTGCAATATCACAAAGACAAGAGATAACAAATGCTGGCCAGGATGTGAAGAAAAGGAAACCCTTGCACACTGCTGGTGGGAAAATAACCTAATACAGCCACTATAGAAAACAGTATGGAGGTTTCTCAACAAATTACAAAAGAACTACTATATGATCTAGTAGCCTCACTTCTGGGTATATATCCAAAGGAAATGAAATTACTATCTCAGATTTCTGTATGCTCATATTCATAGCAGCATTATTCACAACATCTGAGATATGGAAACAACCTGTCTATCAATAGACAAATGGATAAAGAAAATATGTTATATAAACATAATGGAATATTTTTTCAGACTTAAAAAAAAGGCAATCCTGTAATCTGAACAAATAAATGAAACTGGAGGGCATTATACTGAGTAATATAAGCCAGAAAAAGAAAGACAAATTTCACATGGTATCATTTATATGTGGACTTAAAAAAAAGTCAAACTCATAGAAAAAGAGAGGAAAAAATGGTTGCCAGTAGCTGGCTAGGGGGAGAAATGGGGAGAGTTTGTTAAAGGATACAATCTTTCAGTTATCAGAGTAATAACATCTGAGGATCTACAGTATACAGTATAATACAGTGACTATAGTTGATAACAGTGTATTGTGTAATTGAAATTTGCTAAGAGAGTAAAACAAATAATCTCATCAAACAAAATAAATATGTGAGGTGATGGTAGTGTGGTAGTATTAATTAACTCAATAGAGAGGGGGATCTTTTCACAATATACATCAAATCATTATGTTACATGCTTTAAGTACAATTTTACTTGTTAATTATACATCAATGAAGATGAAAAAATTTTTCACTGAAAAAAAGTCCAAACTGATGACAAAAGTTCATATGCTATTCTCCTGATGTTTTACAATTCCCCACCTTGAGGAAAAAAGAATCGCAAAAGAAGTTGAAAAGTTTTACTTTCTATTCACCCTAATTACCAATTAATCTATTCTTCAGAACCAATTTTACTAGTGTTAAAAGTATTTGTATGTACTAATGCTTTTATAGATACATTCTTAGAGCCACAAATGTTTTTGTTTACTATATATTTCACTAGTACTCCAAAATCCTTTAGTTGCATTAATGCATTAGAAGAGTTAGTATACCCCTCTACGTATTAGATGTAGTACCAAGGAGAGATATTTAACAAAGAATAAATCTACTTATATGAAATTCTTCCTAATCTGTGGATTGTCATATTACAGATTATCCATTTGCAGTATAATTCGTCAACATGCTAATATAATAGATTTAGTAATATATCATAGTTTCAAATTATGTCAGCATTTTAAATCAAAACAAAAACCTTTGATTGTTTTCACCAACATTTATCATCTCTTTCTGTTCATTAATATTTTCTTTATGAATAATGGTTGGATATAAAAGAAAATGTGTAATCACCACAGACTTACATTTTACCTGCATATGATTGATTGATATGCATTTTACTTGCAAATGATATTAATTGATAAGAACAGCATAATGTCTTAGGTGAAGTGTATAAAAAATGAGCTTATTTATTCAGTAGTCATGCTAAACATTGATAGGAGCTCTATTTCTAGTACATCTGTGTAACTAATCAATACCTTCAGGCTAAGGAAGCTAGTATGCAATGTCTTTCCTGTTAAAACATGGCAAACTCTCTTTTGTTAATGATTAAAAATATTTTCCTGTTTCTTCTTCTTTGTCAGAATAATCTGTCTTTTACAACTTAATCTCTTCATTTGGAAAACAGATGAAATGAGCACTCAGACACAACTCTGTTGTTTAAATTGCTGTATAAATAATTTTTAGGGAATAGTAATCCAAAACAACAAAAATTACATAAGATATTGTTCGTACATTTCTAATTTTAAAATATACCATATCAGTATCTAAAATAGAACCAATACATTTCAATGGAAAAAAATAATGAGAGAAAATAGTTTTCAAATTCTAATTGCTTCCAGCTTTTAGCTCAGTTGGAAAGAATGGGGTGCTAATGAGCTTTTGATCCCCATAAAGTTAAAGTAAATTTACACAGAGAAATCTCTGTTCCCTAGTCACAGATTACACCCTGTAATCTCAGCTGGTGATCCAGTAAGTGCATTCAATTGATCACCAGGGTCCTTGGTGTGGGATGTTGGTTGCTTATTGTAAATTCATTACTAATAATGTAAAAATAATTTGGAAAGTTTCCTACCTAAAGTGAGTAAATGAAATCATTTTCATATAAAAAAAAACAGGAAAAAAAAGATGTTTGGCAAAATATAACAATAAAGGTAAACTTTGCTTCTTGATAACCACAATAAAAATCAGTTATGACTTCATATTAATAGCTTATTCAGAGCCCCTACAAAAATAAATTTATTTTAAATGTGAAAAATACTAAATTGCATCTAGTATAAATATTGATTGACTTTTATGAACCCAACCAACTTGGAGCCTATTGCTCTCTATATGCAAACAAAATAGTAACTCTTTAAATGTTGTTTATTTACAATGTAGATACTAATGAGCCATGCTGATATTATGGACTTTCTTGACTGAACATAATTAAAATTTTAAATATATACAAAAAGAAAGAAGTGAAACGTAGGTAGATAAAATGGGGTAAATTATTGAGCACCTAGTTAATTTCAGTATTCTTTTAAGCTTAAAATATCCAGATATTTTGTTTTCTCTTGCTATTGTTTTAAACTTTCATTTAAAATCATGAGTCTTATTTTTTTAATGTATAGACCTTAATCTATGATGGGTTAATATCCAGATAAATCCATCAGAAGTTAAAAATATTGTAAGTTGAAAATGTACTCACTATACTTAACCTACCAAACATCGTAGCTTAGCCTCACCTAACTTAAACATGATCAGAAGACTTACGTTAACCAATTGTTGAGCAGAATCATGAAACACAAGCCTATTCAGTAGCAAAACGTTGGATATCTCATGTAATTTATTGAATATTCTACAGAAAATGAAAAAGACAGTGGTTTTACAGATACAGAATGATTTTAAGTGTATCAGTTGTTTACCCTCCTGATCGTATGGCTGACTGAGAGCGGCAGTTCTCTGCTACTCCCCAGCATCAGGAAGGGGCATTGCTACCTATCACCACCCTAGAAAATAGCAAAATTCAAAACTAGAACTATGGTTTCCAACTGAATGTGTATAGATTTCCCACCACTGTAAATTTGAAAATCCTAAATTGAGCCATGGTAAATCAGGAACTTATTTAATAATCTATGTTCTTTTAAGGCATACAAAGGTTTTAATCTCAACTGAATAGCTTCTTTAATTTACTCACAATTTAAATTATTCATAATGGATAAAGTAGAGGTCCTGTTAAGCAAATATGGAGCTGTGTAATTTGATTCCTAAATTTTCAGAATTAGAACTCCTTCTAGTTAAAAAAAGTGAAGTAGATAAAAGCATGCCCACAGCACTAATCATCAGGGAAATGCAAATCAAAGTCACAGTGAGGTATCATCTCACACCAGTCAGAATAGCTTCAATTTGGGGGTGGGGGTGAAAAGATGGCTAAAGAGTTGGCAGAGTAGGAGGAGAAGGTGGAAACCTCTCATGTACAAACCAAAGAAGCAGCTACAGAAAATACAACTAACTCTGAAAATGACCCGAACATCGCAGAACAGGCTATCTATACCTGGTAAAGGAGAAAGAACCATGTTGAGAAGGGCAAAAAGGCAGATTCATGGTTAATTGGGACCCAAGCCCTTCCCCCCAGACCAGCTCATAAGTGGGAGGGAGAAGTCTGGAGTGGGGAGGTGATAAACACTCAGGAATCTGGCACACCTGGCCTTGGAGATCTGCTCAGAAATATGAGTCCACATTCCACTGGGCTTTGGTGACTAATGGGACTTCACACCAGGGAGAGTTGGAACACTCTGGAGGACTGAGTGTCCTGTCACTTAGAGAGGACAGGCATGCTCTGTTGGTCCCACTGAGTCCCAACAAAGAGAAAGCAGTTTAAAAGATTTACCAGCAGCAAAGTAGTGCCAGATGGCCTGGAGTTAGAGGGAGTTCTCTCAGGAGAAGAAATAGCAGCATAATAGCTCATTCTGAGCCCTCTATCAGAACAGCCAGTTAGGCACTTGCAGGAGACAACTGAAACACTCCACTTGCCTCATGGCTCAACCCTAGTGTCCCACAGTGGGCCCACCCAACATGGAACACAGCCCAGCAGTGGTTTGCCATTGTTGACTGGAAGGCAGAGGATAGCTCCATATATAATGACTCTCAGCAGAAGCATCTCTTTTCACACAAAGAGCAAAGAGAGGCTAGCTGTGGGGATCACCACTGCAGGCACACAGACAGAAAAGTGGACCTGCCCATAGTCCACCAACAGCAATTGCAATCCAGTAGTAAAAGAGAACCAGGCACTAATGAACAGAGAGTTTTGAGCTTCTCTGCACTACAGGATGCCCACATCACAAAGCCATTACTTTCAAGACCAAGGGGCATAGCTGATCTAGCTAATACAAAGGAAGAAACAAAGAAATGCAGGCAAAATGAGGGGGCAGAGGAATATGCTCCAAACAAAGAACAAGATAAAACACCAGAAGAAGGGCAAAATTAAACAGACATCACCAATCTTCTTGACAGAGAGTTTAAAGTAACAGTCATAAAGATGCTCAATAACCTGGGGAAAATAATGATATCAGCAAGAACCTCAGCAAAGAGACAGAAAATATGAAGAAGTCCTCAGAGCTGAAGAATACAATAACTGAAATTAAAAATACAACAGAAAGCATGAAAAACAGACTGCTGGAAACGGAGGAAAGAATCAGTGTGAAGGAAGATAGAGAACAGCACAGTAACCAACCTGAGAAACAGAGAGAAATAAGAATCTCTAAAAGTGAGAAGATGCTAAAAGACCTATGTGGAAACTCCAAATGAAGTGATATTCACCTAACAAGGGTCCCAGAAGAAGAGAGAGAGAAAGGAGTAGAAAGTCTCTTTGAAGGAATAATAGCTGAAAACTTCCCCAGTCTGGGGAAGGAGATAGATATTCAGGTCCTGGAAGCACAGAGAGCCCCTAACAAAAGGAAACCCAGGAAGACAACACCAAGACAGTAATTAAAATGGCAAAGATAAAGGTAAAGAGAGAATCTTAAAAGCAGCAAGTAACAGTTACCTATAAGGAAACTCCATAAGGCTATCAGCAGATTTCTCAGCAGAAACTTTGCAACTAATAAGGGAGTGGCATTAAATATTCAAAAAGAAGAAACTACAACAAAGAATTCTCTACCCAGCAAGACTGTCATTCAGAATTGAAGGAAAGATTAAAAGTTTCACAGATAAACAAAGGTTAAAAGAATTTACCACCACTAAAACAGCCTACAGGATGTTAAAGGGACTTTTATAGATGGACGTGTTCTTAAGTCTAAATATCTTTTGTCAGTGAAAATAAACCTACAGTAAAGGTAGCAGAACAGTTACTTACTCAGCAAGTATGAAGTTAAAAAACAATATTTGTAAAACCAACTATATACAAAATCAGTAAAGGGATACATGAAAGGTGTAGATTATGACATACCATACATGAAGTGTGAAGAAGGAAGAAAAATAAAAAAAATAGGACTTTTAAATTGTGTTCTAAATTGAGCAACCATCATCTTAATAATATAGATATTACATATTTTGGAAATTATCTATTAACCTTATGGTGACCACAAAACTAAAGCCTATAACAAACACACTAGATAATAAAAAAAGGAAGCCAAGCATAAAAGTAAAGAAAATTATCAAATCACAAGAGAAGAATAAGAGAGAAGAAAAGAACAGAGAGGAACTATGAAAACAACCAAAAAAAAAAAAAACAATAAAATGGCAATAAATACAGACCTATCAATAACTACCTTAAATGTAAATATACTGAATGCACTGATCATAAGACATAGGATGGCAGAATGGACAAAGAAGCAAGAGCAATCTATGCACTGCTTACAAGAGAGTCATTTCAGAACTAAGGCATATATAGACTGAGAGTGAAGGTATGAAAAAGATACTTCATGAAAATAACGGAGAGAAAAAAACAGGACGAGCAGTACTTAAAGCAGACAAAATAGACTTCAAAACTAAGAAAGTAACAGAGACAAAGAAAAACATTACATAACAATAAATGTATCAGTTCAACAAGATGATATAACTATTGTGAATATATATGTACCCAACATAAGAGAACCTAGATATATAAAAAAATACTAACAGAACTAATAGAAGAGACAGCAACACACTCATATTAGGTGATCTTAACACCCCATTTCCATCAATGGTCAGGTCATCCAGACAGGAAATAAATGAGAAAACAGAGGCATTGAATGACACATTAGACCAGATGCACATAATAGATATATAGAGAGCATTCTATGGATAAGCATCAAGATACACATTTTTCTAAATTCCACATGGAATGCTCTCCATAAGAGATCATACATTAGAACACAAAAAGAGTCTCAATAAGTTAAAAAATATTGAAATTATATCAAGCATCTTATCAGATCACAGTGGTATGAAATGAGAAATCAGTTACATGAAGAAATCCAAAAAAACCCCAGACACATGGAAGCTAACCAACATGCTTCTAAATAATCAATGTATCAATAAACAAACCAAAGAGAAATCAAACAATACATGGATACAAATGAAAACAAACAAAATGGTTCAAAATGTGTGGGATGCAGCAAAAGCAGTTTTACGTAGGAAGCACATAGCAATACAAACCTACTTCAAGAAACAAGAACAATCCCAAGTAAATATTCTAAACTCACAAGTAAGGAAACTATAAAAAGAAGAACGAATGAAACCCAAAGTTAGTAGAAGGAGGGACATAAAAAGATCAAAGCATAAATAAAATATAAAAAAATAAAACAACAGAAAAACATCAATGAAACCAATATCTAGTTTTCTTGGAAGTTAAATAAAATAGACAAACCCTTAGCTAGAGTTATCAAGAAAAAAAGAGAAGACACAAAATCAAAGATGAAAAAGGAATAGTTATAAATGACACCACAGAAATAAAAAGAACTTAGAGAATTTTATGAAAATTATATTTCAATAAATTGTACAACCTAGAAGAAATGGACTAAAGCCTAGAAAAGTACAACCTTCCCAGATTGACCCAGGAAGAAACAGAAAATCTAGGAGATCAATTACCAGTAGTGAAATTGAATTGGTAATCAAAAAACTCCCAACAAACAAAACTCCATAACTAGATGACTTCACAGCTGAATTGAAAAAAACATTTAAAGAAGAGCTAATACATATTATTCTCAAAGTATTCCAAAAAGTAGAGGAGGAGGGAATACTTTCAAACTTATCCATATGGCTGACATTTCTCTAATACCAAAATCAGATAAAGACATTACAAAAAAGGAAAATTATAGGCCAATATCCCTGATTGAACATAGATGCAAAGATCCTCAACAAAATATTAGCAAACCAAATTAAAAAATACATCAAAAGGATCATCCATCATGACCAACTGGGATTTATTCCAGGGATTAAAGGATGGTACAATATTTATAAACCAATGTGATACACCGCTTTAATAAAAGGAGGGATAAAAAACATATGATCATCTCAGTAGGTGCAGAAAAAGCTTTTGACAAAATTAAACACCCATTCATGATAAAAATTCTCAACAAAGTGGGTATAGAGGGAGCATACCTCAACATAATAAAGGCCATATATGACAAACCCACAGGAAAAAATTATACATCATATGATACATACATACATCAAAAATTAACATCATACTTAAGGGAGAAAAGCTGAAAGCTTTTTCTTTAAGATCAGGAACAAGGATGCTCATTATCACCACTTTTATTAAATCGAGTACTGGAAGTCCTAGCCACAACAATAGACAAGAAAAAGAGATAAAAGTCATCCAAATTGGTAAGGAAGCAAAACTATCACTATTTGCAGATGACATGATACCCTATGTAGAAAACCTAAAGGCTCCACCAAAATCTATTAGAATTAATAACTAGATTCAGCAAAGTTGCAGGACACAAAATAATATACAGAAATGTCTCATTCCTATATACTTGGAACAAACTAACAGAAAGAGAAATCAAGAAAACAATTCAATTTACAGTTACATTACAAAGATTAAAATACTTAGCATTAAACCTAATAAATATCTGTACTCTGAAAACTATAAGACACTGATGAAAGAAACTGAAAAAAACAGAAATAAATGGAAATATATTCCATTTCCATGGATAAGAACTCTATTGTTAAAATGGCCATTCTTCCCAAAGCAATTTACAGGTTCTATGCAATCCCTATCAAAATACCAATGGCATTTTTCAAAGAACTAAAGCAAATAATTCTAAAATTTATATGGAACCACAAAACATCCAAAATAGCCTAGAGAAAGAAGAACAAAGCTGGGGTATCATACTCCCTACCATCAATCTATACTACAAAGCTACCATAATCAAAACAGCATGGTAATAGCACAAGAACAGACCCATAGATCAGTGGAATGGAATAGAGGGTCCAGAAATAAACCCACCCATATGTGGTCAATTAATATATGGCAAGGAGGCAGACTATACAATGGGGAAAGGACAGTCTTTTCAAGAAATGGTGTTGAGAAAACTGGACAGCTACATGCAAGAGAATGAAACTGGATTACTCCCTAACACCATACACTTAAGTAAATTCAAAATGGACTTTGAGTTTACTCAAAAGACCTAAGTATAAGAAATAAAACCATGAAACTCTTAGGAAAAACATAGCCAAATTATCTTGAACATAAACAAGAGTAATTTTTTCCTGGACATGTCTCCTCAGGCAAAGGAAACAAAAGATAAAATAAACAAATGGGACTACATCAAACTATAAAGGCCATCCTAACTGATGTGAGGTGCTATCTCGCTGTGGTTTTGATTTGCATTTCCCTGATGATTAGCAATGTGGAACATCTTTTCAAATGCCTGTTGGCTTTCTTTGGAAAGATGTTTATTCTGATCCTCTGGCCTTTTTTTAGTTGAGTTGTTTGTTTTTTTGGTATTGAATTGTATGAATTCTTCATATATTTTAGAAGTTCATGCCTTATCAGATAAATCAGCTACAAATATATTCTCCCATACTATAGATTGCTTTTTCATTTTTTTGGTGTTCGTTGAGGAACCTCCATAGTGCTTTCCACAATGGTTGAACCAATTTACATTCCCACCAGCAGTGTAGGAGGGTTCCCTTTTCTCCACATCCTCACCAACATTTGTTGTTGTTTCTGTTTTGGATGTTGGCCATCCTCACTGGTGTGAGGTGATATCTCACTGTGGTTTTAATCTGCATTTTTCTGATCATTAGTGATGTGGAGCATCTTTTCATGTGCCTGTTGGCATATGAGTTTCTTCTTTGGAAAAGTGTCTATTCAAGTCCTCTGCCCATGTCTTAATTGGATTATTTACTTTATGTTTGTTTAGGTGCGTGAGTTCTTTTTATATTTTGGATGTCAACCCCTTATTGGATACGTCATTTATGAATATATTCTCCATACTGAGGGATGTCATTTTGTTCTACTGATGGTGTCCTTTTCAGCTTGATATACTCCCACTTGTTCATGTTTGCTTTTGTTTCCCTTGCCCAGGGAGATATGTTCATAAAGAAGTCACTCATGTTTATGTCCAAGAGATATTTGCCTATGTTTTTTTCTAAGAGTTTTATGGTTTCATGACTTACATGCAGGTCTTTGATCCATTTTGAGTTTACTTTTGTGTATGGGGTTAGACAGTAGTCCAGTTTCATTCTATTACATGTAGCTGTCCAGTTTTGCCAACACCAGCTGCTGAAGAGGCTGTCATCTCCCCATTGTATACACAAGGCTCCTTTATCATATACTAATTGACTGTATATGTTTGGGTTAATGTTTGGATTTTCTATTCTGTTCTACTGGTCTGTGGGTCTGTTTTTGTGTCAATACCATATTGTCATGATTACTGTGGCTTTGTAGTAGAGCTTGAAGTCAGGGAGTGTAATTCCCCCTGTTTTATTCCTCCTTCTCAGGATTTCTTTGGCTATTCGGGGTCTTTTGTGGTTCCATATGAATTTTAGAATTATTTGTTCCAGTTCATTGAAGAAAACTAGTTTGATAGGGATTGCATTGAATCTGTAGATTGCTATAGGTAGTACAGCCATTTTGGCAATATTTATTCTTCCTAGCCAAGAGCATGGGATAAATTTCCATTTGTTAGTGTCCTCTTTCATTTCTCTTAGGCGTGTCTTGTAGTTTTCAGGGTATAGGTCTTTCACTTCCTTCATTAGGTTTATTCCTAGGTATTTTATTCTTTTTGATGCAATTGTGAATGGAATTGTTTTTCTAATTTCTCTTTTTGTTAGTTCATTGTTAGTGTATAGGAAAGCAACAGATTTCTTGTGTTAATTTTGTATCCTGCAACTCTGCTGAATTCAGATATTAGTGCTAGTAGTTTTGGAGTGTAGTCTTTAGGGTTTTTTATGTACAATATCATGTCATCTGCAAATAGTGACAATTTGACTTCTTCTTTACCAATCTGGTTGCCTTGTATTTCTTTGTTTTGTCTGATTGCCATGGCTAGACCTCCAGTACTATGTTGAATAACAGTGGAGAGAGTGGGCATCCCTGTCTTGTTCCTGATCTTAGATGAAAAGCTTTCAGCTTCTCACTGTTAAATATGATGTTAGCTGTGGGTTTGCCATATATGGCCTTTATGATGTTGAGGTACTTGCCGTCTGTACCCATTTTGTTGAGAGTTTTGATCATGAATGGATGCTGAATTTTGTCAAATGCTTTTTCAGCATCTATGGAGATGATCATGTGGTTTTTTTTTCTTCTTTGTGTTGATGTGGTGGATGATGTTGATGGATTTTCGAATGTTGTACCATCCTTGCATCCCCGGGATGAATTCCACTTGATCATGGTGTATGATCCTCTTGATGTATTTTTGAATATGGTTTGCTAATATTTTGTTGAGTATTTTTGCATCTATGTTCATTAGGGATATTGGTCTCTAATTTTCTTTTTGGTGAGGTCTTTGCCAGATTTTGGTATTAAGAGTGATGCTAGCTTCATAGAATGAATTTGGAGGTATTCCCTCCTCTTCTATTTTTTGGAAAACTTTAAGGAAAATCGGTGTTATTTCTTCTCTATATGCTTGGTAGAATTCAGAGGTGAATCCATCTGACCCGGGGTTTTGTTCTTGGGTAGTTTTTTGATTACCGATTCAATTTCATTGCTGGTCTGTTTAGTTTTCTGTTTCTTATTTGGTCAGTTTTGGAAGGTTGTATTTTTCTAAGTAGTCCATTTCTTCTAGGTTTTCCAGCTTGTTAGAATATAGATTCTCATAATATTCTCTTATAATTCTTTGTATTTCTGTGGGGTCTGTCGTTATTTTTCCTTTTTCATTTCTGATTCTGTTTATGTGTGTAGATTCTCTTTTTCTCTTAATAAGTCTGGCTAGGGGTTCATCTATTTTGCTTATTTTTTCATAGTACCAACTCTTGGTTTCATTGATTTTTTCTATTGTTTTATTCTTCTCCATTTTATTTATTTCTTCTCTGATCTTTATTATATCCCTCCTTCTGGTGACTTTGGGTCTCATTTGTTCTTCTTTTTCCAATTTCAGTATTCATTTGGGATTGTTCTTCCTTCTTTAAATAGGCCTGGATTGCAATATACTTTCCTCTTAGAACTGCCTTTGCTGTGTCCCACAGAATTTGTGCCTTTGTGTTATTGTTGTCATTGTTCTCCAAATATTCTTTGATCTCTTTTAATTTTGTCGTTGACCCATTGATTATCTTGGAGAATGTTGTTAAGTCTCCATGTATTTATGAGCCTTTTTGTTTTCTTTGTACAATTTATTTCTAGTTTTATACCTTTGTGATCTGAGAAGTTGGTTGGTAGAATTTCAATCTTTATTAATTTACTGAGGTTCTTTTTGTGGCCTAGTATGTGGTCTATTCTGGAAAATGTTCCATGTGCACTTGAGAAGAATGTGTATCCTGTTGCTTTTGGGTGTAGAGTTCTGTGTGTTGTTCAGTGCCTCTGTGTCTTATTTTCTGTCTGATTGATCTGTCCTTTGGAGTGAGTGGTGTGTTGAAGTCTCCTAAAAATGAATGCATTGCTGTCTATTTCCTCCTTTAATTCTGTTAGTATTTGTTTCACATATGCTGGCACTCCTGTGCTGGGTGCATATATATTTATAATGGTTATATCCTCTTGTTCGACTGACCCCTTTATCATTATGTAATGTCCTTTATCTCTTGCCACTTCCTTCATTTGAAGTCTGTTTTGTCTGATACAAGTACTGCAACACCTGCTTTTTCTCCTTGTTGTTTGCATGAAATATCTTTTTCCATCCCTTCACTTTTAGTCTGTGTATATTTTGCGTTTGAGGTGAGTTTCTTGTAGGCAACATATAGATGGGTCTTGCTTTTTTATCCATTCTGTTACTCTGTGTCTTTTGAATGGTGCATTCAGTCCATTTACATTTAGGGTGATTATCGATAGATATGTACTTATTGCCATTGCTGGCTTTAGATCCGTGGTTACCAAAGGTTCAAGGGTTGCTTCTTTATTATCTAACAATCTAACGTAACTTTCTTGTTAAGTTATTGTAAACACAGTCTGATGTTTCTTTATTTCTCTCCTTTCTTATTCTTCCTCCTCTATTCTTTATATACTAGGTGTTTTATTCTTTGCCTTTAGTTAGTATTTGGATGGTCTGCTTTCTTTGCTATGATTTTATTTTCTCTGGTGACATCTTTTTAGCCTTAGGAGTGCTTCCCTCTAGGGCACTTCCTTTAAGATGTCCTGAAGAGGTGGGTTATGGGAGGCAAATTCTCTCAGCTTTTGCTTGTCTGGAAATTGTTTAATCCCTCTGTCATATTTAAATGATAATCGTGCTGGATACAATATTCTTGGTTCAAGGCCCTGCTGTTTCATTCCATTAAATATATCATGCCATTCTCTTCTGGCCTGTAAGGTTTCTGTTGAGAAGTCTGATGATAGTCTGATGGGTTTTCCTTTGTAGGTGATCTTTTTTCTCTCTCTAGCTGCCTTTAATACCCTGTCTTTATCTTTGATCTTTGCCATCTTAATTATTATGTGTCTTGGTGTTGTCTTCCTTGGGTCCCTTGTGTTGGGAGATCTGTGGGCTTCCGTGGACTGCGAGACTATTTCCTTCTGCAGCATAGGAAAGTTTTCAGCAATTATTTCTTCAAAGACACTTTCTATCCCTTTTTCTCTCTCTTCTTCCTCTGGTACTCCTATAATGCGAATATTGTTCCGTTTGGATTGGTCACACAGTTCTCTTAATGTTCTTTCATTCCTAGAAATCCTTTTATCTCTCTCTGCCTCAGCTTCTCTGTACTCCTGTTCTCTGATTTCTATTCCATTAACAGTCTCTTGTATCTCATCCAGTCTGCTGTTAAGCCCATCGATCGCTTGTATGATTTCTGCATTGTCTTTCCTCACTTCCCTCACTTCCTCCCTTAGCTCTTGCACTTTTCTCTGTAGATCCATCAGCATGGTTATGACTTTTATTCTGAATTCTTTTTCAGGAAGACTGTGCATTTCCATCCCTTCAGGCTCCCTCTCTGTGGTTGTCTGGTTGATTTTAGTCTGGACCATATTCCTCTGTCTTTTCATGGTGATAGAAGTGGTCGCTGGTAGGTGCCACGTATGTCAGCTGGGCTCTTTAAGACTTAAAAAAAAAATAAAAACAAACAAAAACAAAAACAAACAATAAAAAAAGAAGGAAGAGAAAGAAAATAGAAAAGAAGAAAGAAAAAAAAACGCCCACCGGGAGTAGATTCTGTAAGGATGCTGTAGGTGGCGCTGTTGCTCCACTATTCTGCAGCTGCAGCCGCGCAGCTCTACTGAGCCCTTTGTAGCTCTGGCTGTGGCGTGAACAAATGGGAGGCTGTTGTTCTCTGTGTGAAGTTTCAGTGCAGCTACTTTTTCCTAGTCGCCATCCAAGGGGCCCAAAATTCCTCAGGACTCCCAGCCTGCTGGGCCAAGTGTACTGGGACGATCTCAGGGCCTTGCCTCTTTAAGACCGCCAAAAAAAGCGCGTACTTTTCTTTTGTCCCAGGGAGCCTGCTGCAAGGACCCAGGCACATTCCCAGCTCAAAACCTGCACCCTCTTTCTTTCCAATATCCAATACACCGCACGATGTGTGTCAGCTCTCCCTGCGCAGATCACCAGGGCTCGTTATTTAGCTGGCCTGTGCTTCCACTCCCTCCTGGCTCTGAATCCTCTCCTCCTGCCGGTGCACTGGAGTGGGGGAGTGCTTGGGTCCCTCTGGGTCATGGCTCCGTATCTTAACTGCCTCACAGTGTGCTGAGTCTTCTCAGGTGCAGATGCAGGCTGTGCGCTGTCCTGTATATTCTGGTCTCTCTTTTAGGAATAATTGTATTTGCTGTATTTTCATAGATACATATGGTTTTGGTAGGAGATTTCTGCCGCGGCCCTGCTCACACCGCCATCTTCCCTGAACCCTTGTAACATCTTTCTATGTTGACAGATAGAAACTACACTAGTAGGGGTGAGGATTTAATAATGTATATAACTGTTGAATCACTATGTTGTATATTCAAAATCAATATAATATTGTATATCAAATATACTTCAATTAAAAATATATTATCAAAATTTTTGTTTTTTTTAAATTCAGAAAAAATAAAATAGTTTGTATCCAAAAGGCAAAAAATATCCAATGTTGGTAAGCATGTGTAGGATAAGGAACCCTTGTACACTGTTGATGGGAATGTAAATTGGCCCAGCCACTGTGGAAAACAATATGGAGGTTCCTCAAATTAGAAAAAGTAGAAATACCTTATGGCTCAGTAATGCCATTTCTAGGAATTTACTCAAAGAAAACAAAACCACTAATTTGAAAATATATATGCACGCCCATGTTCACTGCAGCATTATTTACAACAGCCAAGATATTGTAGCAACCGAAGTGCCAATGGATAGATGAAAGAATAAAGAAGTGGTACATGTACACAATGGAATACTATTCAGCCATAAAAAGAAGGAATCTTGCCATTTCTGACAATGTGGATGGACCTAGAGGGAGTCATACTAACCAAAATAAGTCAGATAAAGACAAAAAAAACTATTTTATTTGTATGTAGAGTCTAAAAACAAAATAAAACAAATAAATAAAAAAGAAATATCCCTATAAGTACTGACAACAGACTGTTGGGTACCATAGGGTGGGTGTTGGAGGCCAATTGCTGAATAGGTGAAAGGAGTAAGAGGTACAAACTTCAAATTATAAAATAAATTAGTCATAGGAATGGGAGTATACAGGAATATAACCAACATAAAGAATACAAAAATACTGTAATATCTTGCTATGGTAACAAAGGTAACCACATTTACTGTGGTGAGCATTTAGTAATGTATATAATTACTGAGTCACTATGTTATACATCTGAAACCAATATGTTTTTGAATGTCAAGTATATTTCAATAAAAAAAAGTTAAGTTGTTTGCCTTGAAATATTAAGCTCTTATGTGGATGTGAAATTCAACATCTGACTAAAACTAATCTCTTCTAAGAATAACTGTCTGTTGTGTTTCTAACAGGGCACTCCTGGCCCTCTGTCTGTAGCAGTATAGCAAACGGGTTGTCAGTGTGGATTCTTTCTGAGGTATAAAGATCTAGAGAGGATCCCAGCTGTACCCTTCACCAGCTTTGTGACTTTGAAGAAGTGACTTATTGACCTCAGCTTTCTCACTAATAAATCGTAATAATTGCAACCTCTTACAGTTGTTGAGAGGACTAAAATTACATAGTGCCTCTAAGATCGTTACCACAGTGGCTATTACATATTAGGAACACAGTAATGCTAGCTAGAACTATCATTGTCCTCATGAGTTTCTGGCAAATGATTTCTCTCTCTCTAAACTTCAAAATCAGCATTAATACTCATATTTATTGTCATGTTCTCTTCCATAAGTCTTTCATTTATTGCTATAAAAATAATAACAGAAAATTATGTCAATATAATCAAGTAAATTCACATTTTGATAATTTTTTATGGACATATATTCAGTACAAATCAATCTGTCTTATATCCTTATCTAAAGGACAAATTTTATATTTCAGAATAACCTTGGCCTTTGAAAAGAAGTTAGGAGAAGAAACCAGCTTAGCCATTTCATATTACATGACGTATCCCCTAAGAGAACTAATCATACTTTACCTAATATGTAATGATTTTATTTGAAGTTAATGTGTGATTAATAAAGATTATAGGTTCAAGAGAGATAAAAGACCTATTCCTAACCTAAAGACTCATGAAATAGTTGATGGGTAAAAAGCATACACAATACATAGATAATTGTAATTATGATTCCTCAATAGATTGGTGAATTAATTACCTGACATAAAATCCAGCACCCTGTGATCCCTGCTTCAGCCACGTTGCATAGATGCTTGCCTGGAAGATGCTAGCCAAGCTCCTATCGTAAGGCCTTTGCACATGTAGTTCTGTGCCTAAATATGTATTCTCCCTTCTTTATTTTACTTATTGTCTATTTCCTTTCCTTAGAGTGTAATTTCTTTAAGAAACTTTTTATCCTGTTTTTTTTTATTTCCACTGAAATAAACCAGTGATTAGAACAATGCCTAGCATATAATAGGCATTCAGCAAATATGTTGAAGGAATACATAAACTATCTCTGAAATTTTGCAACAAAAGAGAAAAATTCATAGTAAGCACAATCTCTAAGCAGTAGTACTAAATAGCTATGTATAAGCACAGAAGAGAAATATCCTTTGCACTCTCTACACACTTTTTCTGTCTTTTGAATGAACACATGGAATTATATGCATTCACATTTCAATATAAATGTTTTAGACAGAAAGGATCACATGGAAACTATAAATATATATGTTGGCCGACCACCGATTAATCTTCTATCTCTTTTCTTAATATGGTCACTAGACTTTTCTCAATGCTTATTATAATAGTAATTTTATTTTGTTGATTTTTATGGTTTCGCTTTCTTTGTAAGTGGCTGCGGCTCAAATGGCAAACAAAAAAAAACCTGTTTACAACTCTTTTGGGTCCTTGAAAAAAATCACTTTCTGTACAATTCTATCTACATGGTTGGGTGGATTTTTTTTATATATAAACAAGTTCAGATATTGTTCCCAAGTGATTTGGGAAAATGAGCTTCTATTCCTATGTTTTTTATCTTAAGATAAATTCTCCCTTATACCAAGAAAATATCTTTCAATTATATCTAGGCCACAAAATCCAAGAAATATCAAGTTTAAGTTAAATGAATGAAAAGTACTACAATGGGAACTCAAAATATTTTCCTGAATCCCTATGAAATGCCACTGTCCAGTACAATTGCTTTTTAAATTAAAATTAAATAAACTAAAAGATTCAGTTCTCAGTTGCACTAGCCACACTCCAAGTGCTCAGTACCTGTAGCTGACGACGGCCATAGGGGACAGAGAAGATACAGAACATTTCATCACTACGGTACTGCAAGAATGGTTTGCCCTGCTCTACCTGAGGCTAAGGCAAGAAGACAGCATAAATCTAGAGATTATAAGTGCATCAAACACATTTGGTAATGGCATTTTCAAGTCAAGAAGAATTCCTTTAAAGCATGTTGTGACCATTCTTTGGTAAAATATTAGAGGATAAGAAGCTTACAATAGCATCCAGCAAGGTGTTGGTATATATGATACTAGGTTTTCAAGAAATATATGTTAATGGAATTAGCTAATCATTATTTCATGACTGCTTGTCATGTACAAAACATTATTATATATATATATATATGTTTGTAAATAATATATATATAATACAGTACATTATATATATATATAGCCTACCAGAAATTAATATTTTACAGCAATCATTTTGTTCTTTATTTTTAAGTTTTCACTTGAGAAACATGTTGAGTGAGAATTATATGAGTCAATATCACTACATAACTATCTAAAATGAAGAGAGAATTCTACATGTTGGTTATAATTCAGGACACAGAAACATAAAAATTTTTCTGGTCATCATATCAGATCCTTCACTTCTTCAGTTGTAAGAGTCTTCCTAAAAGGCCCCTATAACACTCCCACTCAGGTATGTAATCCTATTCTTCCTTTATTGTTTAGAACAATTGTCATTCTCTCATTTAGCAAACATCCCCCACATCATAGGCTCAGTAAGGCTTAATGTAAAATTCTTTGGTAGCACTGTTGAGCTTGCCTTCATATTTGCCTTTCTACTCAAATACTTATTTCTGCTACTTGATTATAAGCTTACACTTTCCACTAGAGAATGAGCTTCATTAAGGCTGAGGCCATGGCTAGTTTTACTCAGCACTATATTTCCAACACTTGGTGTATGGGTAGTATGTCCAGTCATTTAAAAAATAAATGAATGTTGCTGGGGCTCCTTCATGACAGTTCCCTCTTTCTACGCCCCTGGCTTATTGAAATTCACTTAAATGTGATAATAGTTTAAGCAAGTGTGTGGGAAAAGAGACTACTTCTTTTGGATCATTGCCTTAAATGCTTCTTTTCCTCACAGCAGATTTTGATCTCCTCCTGTTTAAAGATCAAAGCCACACTGTCAACATGGTGCAGTGAAAGTATAAAACCGTAGGCATGAGAACACTTCTGTTCTCCCATATGTTACTTACCCTCTGCAGGACTTCAGGAACTGAGCATCTGTTTCTGAATCTGTGAAATGGGAATAGAACCACCTGTCTTGCTTCACTTAGACTTATATAGCTTTTGTGAGGGTTGTATGATATAAATTATGTGAAAATATTTTTTGAAATCCAAATTATTATTAAAAACTTGGGAAGTTACTTAAGCTTCCTAGTGGTCTAGTTCTTGTATGTTCCTCACTCTCTGCCAAATTTCCACTCTAGTGACTGTTTTCTCCTTTCCTGCTGTATTTGATTCTGCATCTGTTACCATCCCATTTCTGTTCCCCCCTTGACTGCCAGCTTACTGCCTCCTTTTCTTATCAGGTAATTTATCTGTAAAGCCTTGCAGTCGGGCCTCTTTCCCCATCAGTTTACAAAATCTGTTCCCAGGGGACCTTCCTTGTTCCATTATCCTACGTCCATCTCACCATGTTGGTTCTCCCCAAAATCAGATTCACCCATTCAGCAGTTCTTCCCAGCTGCTGAACACATAAAACCAGTGCTTATATAAAGTTAGTCTACATTCTTCTCTCAGTATCTTTTTCAAAGAGTTCCTAAGTTCCCATTTAAAATCCATATAAAAATAATTAGGTAGTTCTTACTGTACAAAATAATGAAGTACACTGATGCTTGATAATAAATTATCAAGTAAATGACTAGTGCACTTAGAGACAGCTCAAGGGTCAACAGAATAACGTTAAATGGATTTCTTGTTTTGTTTTGTTTGCTAGAAAAAGGTAGCCATCACTACTACACAACCAACAACAACAAAAGCTAACCAAGAGGTTAATTCTTAAGATAAGGTCAATATCATCTCTTTCTTCCCAGAGCAAACTGCATCTGCTATAGACTTGGTTCAGATTTAAAGTGAGACATACTCAGTTTATATATTGAGTATGAGTCACTTGATATGTATTTTTTTCCTTAGAAATAGACTGTGTGCATGTGTACGCGTGGGAAGGATGGGAGAGTAATTGTACTTCCACTTCTGTAGTACTTAAGAAAGTCAATCACTGGTTAAAAAAATATGTAATGTCTTCTTACTCCATATCAATTACTGTTGGAAGCATTATTCACTGATAAACTAAAAGGCATGAATTTGCCTTATAGATTATCTCTTTGGATAGAAAATACACAAGTAAATAAATATATAAAATTTTAAACCAAATAGTCACATAAAAAATTATGGTCACTGTTATGAAAAAAAACAGACCAGAAGTAATGATCGAAAAATATCATGGGTTAAGTTTCCAATACATTTTTTCAACATAGAATGGTCCAGTTTGAAGAAATAAGATAGCAGTTTAAGTCATAAAAATGAATGAAATTGCATAAGTGCAGGAGAATACAAAAGTTGATTCAGAATTAAGGCGCAGAAACTCTAAGAGTAAAGATCATATAAAGGAAGACAATAGTGTTAGGCAGATTGAAATAGCACAAGCAAAGAGGTAGAAGAAACCAAAGAAGATCAACAGAATTCAAGACGGCTGCATGAGAGGTGAGATGGAGAGCTCACAAACAGTACAAAAATATAGTTAATTAATACAACTAACCTTAAGACAGCAACAAGACAGAAGGTTGAACCAGACTGCATACAGACCTCACGAACAGAGCAGACCTCAAGAAACAGGGTAACGTAGGAAAGCCTTAATCCGGCGGGACCCGAGCCCTTCCCCCACCCCAGCTCACCAGCGGGAGGAAGAGAAATGGAGCAGGGGAGGGGGTGGAAGCCTGGGACTGCTGGACACCTAGCCCTGGACATCTGCTTTGTGAGCAGAAACTTATAGTGTGTGGTGCTCTGGAGGTTGGGGAGCTCCGACAGGCGGAGTGCTTGAGAGACTGACATTCCGGCCATTTGTGGAGGAGGGGATCCACACCCGGCTGCTCTGTGTCAGAGGAAAGGCAGGGAGTCTGAGAGGCTTCCTAGCAGTGAGAGGGCTGCTGAAGGGGCGGGGTTTGGGCAGAGCTTGCTGTGCGGGAGGAGGGAGAGCTGGACAAGGTTGTCTCGGCGCACTCTGCCCAGCTGGTTGGGAACTTTGAGGAGCTTCAGGTGCTCCATCCCCCTGACTGACTACTCAGCTCTGAGGCCCCCCACTGTGACACGCAGCCTGCTGCACCTTCTTTCTACCCTGCCGGCACTGGTTTGCAAACTGGCAGTCACTGTGCTGGCATCAGGCCAGCCAGAGGGAGGCCCCGCCCACAACAGCTAGAGACGGAAAGCACAGAAGATTACCCATGTGTGCTTGGCCCACTGGCTCTGACACTGGAGACAGGCACCTCAGACGGAAATCAGGAAACAGATCATTCCTCCCCCCAGGCACCAGCTCCACTCCCCTATGATCCCCAACCTCACTCTAGGGGCTGAGCAGCTCCAGAGACTGGAGCTTCTGTGCACTAGTGGGCCCCACACCGAAATATGAAACGTCAAAAGAACATGGTTCAGACCAAAATCTCACAAATCACAGGAAAAGGGCGAAATGAAACCGAACTCACAAATCTTCCTGAAAAAGAGTTCAAAATAAAAATTATAAACATGCTTATAGAGGTACAGAAAAATATTCAAGACCTCAGGAACGAATTTAAGTTGGAGATTCAATCATTAAGAAATTCCATATCTGAAATGAAACATACAATGGAGGGATTTAAAAGCAGATTAGATGTAGTAGAAGAGATGGTAAAAGGAAAAGAAATTAGAGAAGAGGAATACAAAGAAGCTGAGGCACAGAGAGAAAAAAGAATCTCTAAGAATGAAAGAATATCGAAAGAACTGTGTAACCAATCCAAACAGAACAATATTCGCATTATAGGGATACTAGAAAAAGAAGAGAGAGAAAAAGGGATAGAAAGTGTCATTGAGGTAATTGCTGAAAACTTCCCCAATCTGGGGAAAGAGATAATCTCTCAAGCCACGGAGGAACACAGATCTCCCAACACAAGGGGCCCAAGAAAACAAAATCAAGACATATAATAATTAAAATAGCAAAGATCAAGGATAAAGACAGACTTTTAAAAGCAGCTAGAGAGAGAAAAAAGATCACATACAAAGGAAAACCCATCAGGCTATCGTCAGACTTCTTAACAGAAACGTTACAGGCCAGGAGGGAGTGGCATAATATATTTAATGCAATGAAGCAGAAGGGCCTTGAATCAAGAATACTCTACCTGGCAAGGTTATCATTTAAATTTGGAGGGATTAAACAATTTTCAGATAAGCAAAAGCTGAGAGAATTTACTTCCCACAAACCACCTCTACAGTGCATTTTGGAGGGACTCCTATAGATGGAAGTATTCCTAAGGCTAAATAGATGTCACCCAAGGGAAGACAAAGAGTACAAAATACGATTCATAACATACAAAGAATGGAGATGGAAAAAAAGGATGAAAAAAAAAGAACCTTAAGGTTGTGTTTGCAATAGCATATGAAGTAAGTTAAATTAGACTGTTAGATAGTAAAGGAATTACCCTTGAACCTTTGGTAACCACGAATCTAAAGCCTGCAGTGTCAATAAGTACATACCTATTGATAATCACCCTAAACATCAATGGTCTGAATGCACCAATCAAAAGACATAGAGTTACTGAATGGATAAAAAAAACAAGACCTATCTATATGCTGCCTACAGGAGACTCACTTTAAACCCAAAAATATACACAGACTAAAGTAAAGGGACGGAAAAAGATATTTCATGAAACTAATAAGGAGAAAAAAGCCGGAGTTGCAGTACTTGTATTAGACAAAGTAGACTTCAAAACATAGAAAGTCACAAGAGACAAAGAAGGACATTACGTAATGATAAAAGGGTCAGTCCGACAAAAGGATATAACTATTATAAATATCTATGTACCAAACACAGGCTCACCTACATAGGTGAAACAAATACTAACAGTATTAAAGGGGGAAATAGAATGCAATGCATTCATTTTAGGAGACTTCAACACACCACTCACTCCAAAGGACAGATCAACCGGACAGAAAATAAGTAAAGAGACAGAGGCACTCAACAACGTATTAGAACAGATGGACCTAACAGACATCTACAGAACACTCCATTCAAAAGCAACAGGATACACATTCTTCTCAAGTGCACATGGAACATTTTCAAGAATAGATCATATATTAGGTCACAGAAAGAACCTCAGTAAATTCAAAAATATTGAAATTGTACCAACCAGCTTCTCAGATCACAAAGGTATGAAACTAGAAATAAATTACTTAAAGAAAATGAAAAAGCCCACAAACACATGGAGGCTTAATAAAATGCTCCTAAATAATCAATGGATCAATGACAAAATAGAAACAGAGATCAAGCAACATATGGAGACAAATGACAACAATAACTCAAGACCACAAAATCTGTGGGATGCAGCAAAGGTTGTGCTAAGAGGGAAATATATTGAAATACCGGCCTACCTCAGGAAAGAAGAACAATCCCAAATGAACAGTCTAAACTCACAATTAATGAAACTAGAAAAGGAAGAACAAATGAGGCCCAAAGTCAGTAGAAGGAGGGGCATAATAAAGATTAAAGCAGAAATAAATAAAATTGAGAGGAGTAAAACAATAGAAAGAACCAATGAAAGCAGGAGCTGGTTCTTTGAGAAAATAAACAAAATAGATAAACCCCAGCCAGACTTATCAAGAAAAAAAGAGAGTCTACACATATAAACAGAATTAGAAACAAGAAAGGAAAAATCACTATAGACACCACAAAAATGCAAAGAACTATTAGAGAATACTATGAAAAAATTATGTGCTAACAAATTGAAAGCCTAGAATAAATGGACAACTTTCTAGAAAAATACAACTTTCCAAGGCTGACCCAGGAAGCAACAGAAAATCTGAATAAAACAATTACCAACAAAGAAATTGGGCTGGTAATTATAAAGCTACCCAAGAACAAAACTCCTGCACCGGATGGATTCACTGCCGAATTTTATCAAACATTTAGTGAAGAACTATTACCTATCCTCCTTAAAGATTTCCAAAAAGTAGAAGAGGCGGGAATACTCCCAAAGTCATTGTATGAGGCCAATATCACTCTAATACCAAAACCAGGCAAAGACACCACAAAAAAGAAAATTACAGACCAATATCCCTGATGAACATAGATTCAAAAATACTCAACAAAATATTAGCAAACCGAATTCAAAAATACATCAAAAAGATCATCCATCATGATCAAGTGGGATTCATCCCAGGGATGCAAGGATGGTACAGTTGAAAATCCATCAACATCATCCACTACATCAACAAAAGGACAAAAACCACACGATCATCTCCATAGATGCTCAAAAAGCACTTGAAAAAATTCAGCATCCATTCATGATAAAAACTCTCAACAAAACGGGTATAGAGGGCAAGTACCTCAACATAATAAAGGCCATATATGACAAACCCACAGCCAACATTACACTTAACAGGGAGAAGATGAAAGCTTTTCCTTTAAGATCGGGAACAAGACAAGGATGCCCACTCTCCCTACTTTTATTCAACATAGTTCTGGAGGTCCTTGACATGGCATTCAGACAACACAGAGAAATAAAAGTCATCCAGATTAGCAAGGAGGAAGTCAAACTGTCCCTGCTTGCAGATGACATGATATTGTGCATAGAAAACCCTAAAGAATCCACTCCAAAACTATTAGATCTAATATGTGAATTCAGCAAACTTGTAGGATACAAAATTAATACACAGAAATCTGTTGCATTCCTATACACTAACAATGAACTATCAGAAAGAGAAATCAGGAAAACAATTCCATTCACAATCACATCAAAAATAATAAAATACCTAGGAATAAACCTAACCAAGGAAGTGAAAGACCTATACCCTAAAAACTATAAAACATTCTTAAGGGAAATTAAAAAGGACACTAATAAATGGGAATTCATCCCATGCTCTTGGATAGTAAGAATTAATATTGTCAAAATAACCATCCTGCCTCAATCTGCAGATTCAGTGTAATCCCTATCAAAATACCTACTGCATTCTTAAATGAACTAGAACAAATAGTTCTAAAATGCATATGGAATGACAAAAGACCCCAAATAGCCAAAGCTCTCCTGAGAAGGAATAATAAAGCAGGGGGAATTATGCTCCCTGACTTCAAGCTCTACTACAAAGCCACAGTAATCAAGACAATTTGGTACTGGCACAAGAACAGACCCATAGACCAATGGAACAGAATAGAGAGCCCAGATATAAACCCAAGTATATATGGTCAATTAATATATGATAAAGGAGCCATAGATATACAGTGGGGAAATGACAACCTCTTCAAGAGCTGGTGTTGGCAAAACTGGAAAGCTACATGTAAGAGAATGACTCTGGATTACTGTCAAACCCCATACACAAAAGTAAACAAAATGAATCAAAGACCTGAATGTAAGTCATGAAACCATAAAACTCTTAGAAAAAAATATATGCAAAATCTCTTGGGCATAAACATGAGCAACTTCTTCATGAACATATCTCTCCGGCATGGGAAACAAAAGCAAAAATGAACAAACGGGGCTATATCAAACTAAAAAGCTTCTGTACAGCAAATGATACCATCAGTAGAACAAAAAGGCATCCTACAGTATAGGAGAATATATTCATAAATGACATATCCGATAAGGGGTTGACATCCAAAATATATTAAGAGTTCATGAACCTCAGCAAACAAAAAGCAAATAAGCCAATTAAAAAATGGGCAGAGGAGCTGAACAGACACTTCTCCAAAGAAGAAATTCAGATGGCCAACAGGCACATGAAAAGATGCTCCACATTGCTAGTCATCAGAGAAATGCAAATTAAAACCACAATGAGATATCACCTCACACCAGTTAGGATAGCCAACATCCAAAAGACAAACAACAACAAATGTTGGCGAGGATGTGGAGAAAGGGGAACCCTCCTACACTGCTGGTGGGAATGTAAATTAGTTCAACCATTGTGGAAAGCAGTATGAAGGTTCCTCAAAAAACTCAAAATAGAAATACCATTTGACCCAGGAATTCCACTCCTAGGAATTTACCCTAAGAATGCAGAAGCCCAGTTTGAAAAAGACAGATGCACCCCTATGTTTATTGCAGCACTATTTACAATAGCCAAGAAATGGAAGCAACCTAAGTGTCCATCCGTAGATGAATGGATAAAGAAGATGTGGTACATATACACAATGGAATATTATTCAGCCATAAGAAGAAAACAAATCCTACCATTTGCAACAACATGGAGGGAGCTAGAGGGTATTATGCTCAGTGAAATAAGCCAAGCCGAAAAAGACAAGTATCAAATGATTTCACTCATATGTGGAGTATAAGAACAAAGAAAAAAACTGAAGGAACAAAACAGCAGCAGACTCACAGAACCCAAGAACGGACTAATAGTTACCAAAGGGAAAGGGACTGGGGAAGATGGGTGGGAAGGGAGGGATAAGGGGGAAAAAGGGCTATTATAATTAGCACACATAATGTAGCTGAGGTGGGTTTGGGGTGAGGGGATATGGGGAAGGCAGTATAACACAGAGAAGAGAAGTAGTGATTCTAGAGCATCTTACTACACTGATGGACAATGACTCTAATGGGGTATGTGGTGGGGACTTGATAATAGGGGGAGTCTAGTAGCCATAATGTTGCACATGTAATTGTATATTAATAATAGCAAAATAAAAAATTAAATTAAAAAAAAAAGGAAACCAAAGAGAACATGGGATCATGAAAGACAAAAAGAAAGAGGAGGTCCTGACAGCTGTCAGCTGGGAGCTGGCGTGGCACAGAGGTGGCGTCCTGTTGAGTGTTAGCAATTTCGCACAACACCAGCTGGAAACAAGCTCACTATGTCACCACAATGGAGAGACAAAAACAAGTGGACCTTGTTACCAGGTGTGAACACAGACAAAAACAGGAACGCTGTGACAACTACACATACTTCCAGAGCTTTCCTGCTCCCAGCTAATACAAGTGTCTGCTGCTGCTTCACTAAGTATGGCTTTAGCTTGACCCTGCTCCTTCTACCTACTAAATACAAATCACTAAGACAGGCAGCCATAGAACTGCATTGCTTCCTAAAAGCACTCAGTCCAAAAGAGATTCTACTTCCTTGAATGTTCCTCCAAATCACCTAATACAAGCCCACAACCTGTAACAAGAACTTCATAGCATACTCTGACTAAGATGCCCCACACCTCCCCTGATATTCAGTCTCCCTTCTCACACCAAGTGTCATCAAAATGGTGTCCAACTGCAGATGTATTCCTGGGGATCTTTGACCAGTGGACACCAGCGAAGAGAATATCTCAGTAAAGGACTGTTAACTGCATCAAATGCTGATGAGAAGTCAGATAAGATGGGCACTGAAGTGATCACTGGATTTGTTCAAAATAGTTGGTGCATTTAACAATAACAAAACAGTCCAATGGAGTGTTGGAAGCATATGTCAGACAGTAATGGGATCTTGTGTAAATGCCGAGTACACAAATAAAAACAGAATGCACAGACAAGTTTGTAAGCATGTGAGTTTGACTGTGAAGAAGGGTAAAAATGGATACATATCACCAATGATTATCCTTATAGTCTCTAATTATAGCCCTTAATTTCTATTCCTAAAATACTTCATAGGTATTGCTCAGCATGGGACTGAATTAAAGATCTTTAATAAAATTTCTTCTGATGATGAAATTTTATGTATTTCTCCTAGAATGGCACAAAGTAACTGGAGTGATTTTACAGGGAAATATTTCAGCAGCAATGTATTTCACAGGGAAACATTTCTGCAACATCAAAAGATTTTCATAGGGAGAAAGTAAGTGTAGTTAATTATTTCCAATTAGCCTGAAGTATTTTAATGGGAAAACAATACATGGGTAAAATAACTCTTTTTTTCTGGATGTCCCAGGTAACAATCACACAGTGTAGCACATTGTATTTTATTTACATAATCAAAATATCAGCATAGATGGTTTTCACGTAAAAAATAAACCCTAGACTTTAGAAATCTATTAAAAGGAATTTTCCCTCTTTTATTTTATCATTGATGTTCAGTATCTGAGAATATGATTCTGCCATGCAATCTCTTCTCTGGTAAACAGGGTATAACATCAGGGCTTGTTTGTGATAGGGCAGAGAAAAAGGGAATAAATTGTTTGAAGATTCAAACCGAACTTCTCACTTTTTCTAGTATATATTTAAAATTATTTCTTCTATAATTCAGCCTATTATTTTTCTCCTAACAGCTAGAAATGTTGCCAGTCATTAAACCTGTGGTTAAAGGCTTAGGCAGGATTACTTTGCTGTATTTCACATCTTCAAAGCAGGTCCTCAGTCTCTACTGAGATGCATATCAATTAGATAAATGAACCTGTAGTACTTTAAAAAACTCTAACAATCTTTATCTTCAATATTAGCTTCCCTCCCCACTTCTTCCATGTTCCTTCTATGTCATTCCAAGGAATTAAAACTTACAACTTATTCTGCCTAATATAAAGCATAGAATTGGTGCACTACACATTAGAAGAGGCTTCCAGAACTCTGCTTTTGTGGTTAGCCCGCCAAATGTCAACTACTTTGGAACAGGTAAAGCCTGGAAATACCTCTCAACTACACCTAACTGTGACAATCTTTTTCCTTTACGGAATGAAGGAAATCTATTCCTTAGCATATGGTAGGCTCTAATACAGCCTTTGGAGAAGACCATTTTTCCAATCATTTCCTCTTCTGTTACTGATTCTTATTATTTCTCAGAAAATCCTGTATTCTACTGTGTTCTTATATTCAGACTATACTTTGTCCATTAAATCAGAATCTCTGGGGGTGAGATGCAAATGTCAGCATTTTTAAAAGTTCCCTACATAATTCCAATATGCAGCCAAGATTGGGAACCTCTGGTTAAGGTCATTGCTAGTATTGGTAACCTCTTTAGATACTATTTATTGAATTCCTGCTCTGTATGTACTATGTACACAACATAGCCACACAACATCCTTAGAGGGCAATGTATTATTAAATATATTTTACTGATAAAGAAATGACACCTAGAAATCAAGTGCTTACAAAGGCCACCCAAGAATGGTTAGACAGAGCCAGGACCCAAACGAGCCTTGGCTCCAACCAGATGGAATATGGAACTGTTTGCATGTCTTCCTCCCTTTAAGCCCACGGCTTCACTTTCCCCATGTCTTGGTCACCTTATACCCCATCACAGCCTTCTACTCAGTTACTCTTCAGAATTCAACTCCATACCCCATCACCAAAACCTTCTTACTTCTTAGACTGAATAAAGTACACTCATATAAGAACCCGTGCTTTCCTTATACTTATTTTAATCTATGAAAAATGTCATTTGACTCCTCTGTCTACTCCAGCTGTTTGTGAGCTCTTCAAGAGTGTAAACGGGTCACATTTGTCTCTGATTCTCCAGGGATAAACAATCAATAAATATTTGTCAAATATACACCAGTGTGGCAAAAACATTTTCCCAAATTCAGAGGCAGACATATCCAAAACTGTTGATTTCTTAAACATTATTCTTTTATGAATTCAAATGCTTTTCAATTATCTGTCTCTGTATGAGGGTTCAAAAATGTGAGTGTGTATGTGTCTGTGTTGTATGCATACATGTTGTACATGTTCTGTATGTCTATGCTGTATATGCCAGTTCAGGGATCTATTTACCACACTTGGTAATTCCATAAAGCTTTGTTTATGGTTATTTTACTAAGTACATTTCCCTGAAGATTTACTCTTAATGGATCAGGCAATTTGATGCAAGCAGGCACTGTGAACGCTTTGTACATCAATCTGTAAGCATTCATTCTCCTGCCCAATCTTGTCCCAGTCCTTTGTGAAGCTGCTACTAGCAACCTCCTTCAAACAGTGTCAGATTGCGTGGTGACTCTGTGATGCGCAAGTGAGTTTGCATAGAAAGACCAACACATTTATATTCCCATCTAGTCTGATGTCTCACCACAGGAACCCCAGTCTCTAGAGATGAATAGATATTCTCTTTCCCCTTTCTCTTTTGATTAGAGTGATAGGAGACATGTAAGATTCAAATACTCACATGCCAGTGCAACTTCTAAAATGCCTCATGCACTAAATTGCCAAGTAAAACCAATAGCTTGCTATCCTCACCTAGCAAATATTTGAACATTAACATGCAGCTTGAATGCCACACAAAAAAAAGTCATTATATAGTGGATTACACTCAAACGAAACTGCTTCCAAACTGAAGCTACTAGTTAGCTGATACAATACTCAGCATCCCTCAAGAATATGCTTCAAAAAAAAAAAAGTTTAAAAATGAGCCAAAGAAATGAAGATATATTTCATCAAAGGGTAGTTTCAAAATGAATGGAGCCACTGCTCACCGTGCAGTTCATGAGACTAATGCCTTAAATATTGATTTCCTAATCACTGCCATTGTAAGAAGGCATTCTGTTTTTTTCCATGTCATAAATTCGACTTTAAACAGTGTAAGAAGCTTTTTGCAAGAAATTTTTACATCTGTTTATGCCTGAAATTAAAACTACAAGAACTGAAAGGAAGAAAAAAATAACCAAGGGGCTTTTTGAAAATTTAAAGCTCCATCATGCATAAATGGAGCTCATCAAAGAAAGTAATTTCCCTGAAGAAAACACTCCATCTTTTGTTCTATGTAAGTTATCAACATGAATATTTTATTCTCAATGAAACAGCCTTTTCTCCCTTGTGTTTCATAGTTTTCACTTGGTGTCTCAAATAAATAGGCTTCTTTCCTTCCATCCCACTCTATTATTCAGGTCAGTTGCCATAGAATATTTTCCTTGCCTGCTATAAGTGGTAATTATAGATTGGGCTTTACTAATTCAATGTTTTTCATTTTTAGCCCTATTGTGTTTTGAAGTCTAAAAACACTAACCACCTGAATTTTCCCACAATAAACACAAATCATTTTTTCTGAAGTGGAATATAATACCTAAAGTATCTACCACATTGGAAAGTATATCTTGGCTTTGTTACCTTCTTAACCCTAATGATGGAATAACAGTTCCATGGAATGACAACTCTAGTAAGAACAATTTGCTGTAGCCAGTCCAGTCAGCCGAACTGGATGTGGTGAATCAGGCACTCCCATCCATATTAATCACAACAGTTACAATCATTGGATCCGCTTGCACGGTGTTTCCCTTTAATGGAAGTTTCTTCTGCCTCCTCACCTAATGGCTTGAATACTCAGGTCACTTAATATATTTTCTTGCTCTGCCAAACCTTGGATAATTACATTGTGATGCATGGAATATCAAAGTGTAATATATCTGTAGATATATCTTTGTCTACATGTAGAAAATAATATTGTTGTATACATCATATTTTTCAGTCAGAATTAAAATTTACTAACAAACACTTATTTAAGAACTAAAGCAAATACAGCTATTATTCTTAGGGTCTGTGAGTCTAGGAGATTGAATTAAGAAATTAATTTTAATCTAGACGGCAAATATATTCATGCTCTTAAGCTTTTGAATACTAAAATACCGGTTTCACTCTCTATGTTTCCAGATACTTGGCTAAATAAGAAGTTCACAGATTTTGCTTCCTATAGTTCAACTGAAAAATAATCTTGTAAAACTTTCAGGTTCTCAAGCCCTTATAATTTATAAGCAGGAGTGTTTTTCACATTGGTGATAATTACCTTATATGTGAGACCATAGCATTCAAATCCTCATACAACCATTTAATATCTCACTTGTATAACTGAAGAGGGTATTCATAATTCATTTGATATTTTTAAAATTACTCTGATTACAGTGGATGCTGACAGGACCCAAGCTGAATATTTAGAAAATAATTCTCTTCAAAGAAGCATAATGAAAATAAAAAGCACTACACATTCTTTAACTTCCACACTTCATATATCTTGTGTCTTATAACCATCTTAAAGCCAAAAAAGGAAACATTGGGAAATAACAAATAGGTGAACATCAATCATATTTGATCTTGCTAGATTAGCTTACTTTTAAATACAGCCTCATAAATAGGACAAATACATAGTGAACATAAACTATGTCAAGGCTGAATACATGACAAATATGATTTTTAGCTTTCTTCAGTCTCTGGTTTCTGTAGAGCATTGCCCTTTAAAAAATGCAACAGTAATTCAATACATTCCCCACACTGTGATGTAAAAAATGACAAAACTGTAGCACAACTCATAAAAATAGAATGTTATGCTAATACTCAAATCTCTTACTCAAGGCAATAGAATTTAATTTTGAAGCAAGGCACTTACTCATCCTTTCCATTAAGCATATTTCAAAAAAAAATAAGGTAATTAAACTACATTGTCCCTATTTTATCCTGATGACCTGCCATTATATTTCTCACCTCCTCTTAGCTGCATCATTCAAATATAAATAGAAGAGCAGCTAATGTGAAGAAATAATTGTTATAAGTAACTCTATTTTTCCTAATGTTGTTTATAGGTCTATCAAATAAATTATGACTGTGAAGCCCATCTTTTATTCAATCTTTAAGCATAAGTTGAACATTGGAGGCACTTCAATTTAATTTTTCTTAGCAACATCTTATATCATGTCATTTCCTTTAAGGATAAGAACAGTGGCTTATTCAAAAGTATAAAGCAGATTGATAATTGTCATTTAAGAAATTTATAAAAAACATTTGAATCACCAAAGGCATTTCAAATTAATTATAACATGCATCATACACAACAAGTTTTACTAGGATAAAATGACTTTAAATGCTAAGGTATTCTTATCAAAAAAGTGAAAACATATTAAACCTATGAAAACAATGATATTTCTTATGAAGATGTATTTCATTAAGATGATTAAAATTTCAGCAAACACGTTTTCAGTGATACCATTTGATCAGACATAAATAATTGTAAAATCGTCCAAAAAAGTTAGCTTGAGGCTTGGCTACTAATAAATAATTCAAATATAATATGTCAATCAGACTAAATGTGGGTAAAACATTTTTGTTCAAAAATTTCCATAGCTGTTTTTAGACAGACATATTTGCTGAAGTCCAAACGTATTCTTTCCATGTCCCACAAAAAATAAGCTAAGAAAACCAATCATAAAGATGTTTTCTTTATTCCATTATCATGTGTTTCTACAGAGGTTAGATGAGGAATTCAAAATTAAGATAATAATTAACTTATTCTTGTTATTTGCTGTATAGCAATAGCTCCTCACCCTGATATTTATATACTTTTAAACTTGTTCCTTTCTATACGGATTTTCCTCTATTAAAGGAGTCACATAAATTAAATGAATTTTTTCAAATGTATTATGTTTCACAAAATATATTTATCTCATAGAATTTCAAGTGCACCCCCAAATTTTGAACTATATTTGTTCATGCAAACAGTAAAACAAATGAAGAACTGAGGCAATTGTTAAAATAATTCAGCCCAAAACACACACACACACACACACACACACACTCTAAATTACTCAAATAAAACTAGCATAAGATTGTTATTTTTTTTCTAGTTTATTATTTATTTTTATTCTGGTATCATTAATACACAATTACATGAGCAACATTGTGGCTACTAGATTCCCCACATTATCGAGTCCCCACCACATACGCCAATATAGTCACTGTCCATCAGCACAGTAAGATGCTGTACAGTCATACTTGTCTTCTCTGTGCTACACTGCCTTTCCCATGCCCCACCCTACATTATGTGTGCTAAGTGTAATGCCTCTTGTTCCCCCTTATCCCTCCCTTCCACACCCATCCTCCCCAGTCCCTTTCCCTTTGGTAACTGTTAGTCCATTCTTGGAGTCTGAGTCTGCTGCTGTTTTGTTCCTTCAGTTTTGCTTCATTGTTATACTCCACAGATGAGTGAAATCATTTAGTACTTGTCTTTCTCCACCTGGCTTATTTCACTGAGCATAATACCCTCTAGGTCCATCCATGTTGTTGCAGATGATAGGATTTGTTTTCTTCTTATGGCTGAATGATTTTTCATTGTGTATATGTCCCACATCTTCTTTGTCTATTCATCTATTGATGGACACTTAGGTTGATTCCATTTCTTGGCTATTGTAAATAGTGCTGCAATAAACATAGAGGTGCATATGCCTTTTTGAAATTGAGCTTCTGCATTCTTAGGGTAAATTCCTAGGAGTGAAATTCCTGGATCAAATGGTATTTCTATTTTGAGTTTCTTGAGGAACCTCCATACTGCTTTCCACAATGGTTGAACTAGCTTACATTCCCACCAGCAGTGTAGGAGGGTTCCCCTTTCTCCACATCCTTGCCAACATTTGTTGTTGTTTGTCTTTTGGATGTTGGCCATCCTCACTGGTGTGAGGTGATATCTCATTGCGGTTTTAATTTGCATTTCTCTGATGATTAGTGATGTGGAGCATCTTTTCATATGCCTTTTGGCCATCTGAATTTCTTTTTTGGAGAAGTGTCTGTTCAGCTCCTCTGCCCATTTTTTAATTGGATTATTTGATTTTTGTTTGTTGAGGTGCATGAGCTCTTTATATAATTTGGATGTCAATCCTTTATGGGATATGTCATTTATGAATATGGTCTCCCATACTGTAGGATGCCTTTTGTTCTATTGATGTTGTCCTTTGCTGTGCAGAAGCTTTTTAGTTTGATGTAGTCAATTGTTCATTTTTGCTTTGAATTTATAGATTTCTTTAGGCAGGATGGCCATTTTGACAATATTAATTCTTCCTACCCAAGAGCATGGGATGAATTTCCATTTATTAGTGTTCTCTTCAATTTCTTGTCGTTTTCAGGGTATAGCTCTTTCACTTCCTTGGTTAGGTTTATTTCTAAGTATTTTATTCTTTTTGATGCAATTGTGAACGGAATTGTTTTCCTCATTTCTCTGCTAGTTCATCATTAGTGTATAGGAGTGCAACAGATTTCTGTGTATTAATTTTGTATCCTGCAACTTTGCTGAATTCAAATATTAGTTTTAGTAGTTTTGGCATGGATTATTTAGGGTTTTTTATGTACAATATCATGTCATCTGCAAACAGTGACAGTTTGACTTCTTCCTTACCAATTTGGATGACTCTTATTTCTTTGTTTTGTATGTTTGCTGTGGCTAGGACCTCCAGTAATATGTGGAATAGATGTGGGGAGAGTGGGCATCCTTGTCTTGTTCCTGATCTTAGAGGAAAAGCCTTCAGCTTCTCGCTGTTAAGTATGATATTGACTGTGGGTTTGTCCTCTATACCCATTTTCTTGAGAGTATTCATCATGAATGGCTGTTAAATTTTGTCAAATGCCTTTTCAGCATCTATGGAGATGATCATGTGGTTTTTGTCCTTTTTGTTGATGTGTTGGTGGATTTCCGAATGCTGTACCATCCTTGCATCCCTGGGATGAATTCCACTTGGTCACAATGGATGATCTTTTTGATGTATTTTTGAATTCAGTTTGCTAATATTTTGTTGAGTATTTTTGCATCTATGTTCATCAGGGATATTGGTCTGTAGTTTTCTTTTTTTGTGGGGTATTTTCCTGGTTTTGGTATTAGAGTGATTCTGGCTTCATAGAATGAGTTTGGAAGTATTCCCTCCTCTTTAATTTTCGGAAAACTTCAAGGAGAACGGGTATTATGTCCTCTCTAAATGTCTGATAAAATTCAGCGGTGAATCCATCTAGTCTGGGGTTTTGTTCTTGGGTAGTTTTTTGATTACTGATTCAATTTAGTTGCTGGTAATTGGTCTGTTTAGATTTTCTGTTTCTTCCTGGGTCAGTCTTGGAAGGTTGTATTTTTCTAGAAAGTTGTCCATTTCTTCTAGGTTATCCAGTTTATTAACATATAGTTTTTCATAGTATTATCGAATAACTTTTGGTATTTCTGTGGTGTCTGTAGTGATTTTTCCTTTCTCAATTCTGATTCTGTTTATGTGTGTAGATTCTCTTTTTTTCTTAATAAGTCTGGCTAGGGGTTTATCTATTTTGTTTATTTTCTCAGAAAACCACCTCTTAGTTTCATTAATTTTTTCTATTGTTTTATTCTTCTCAATTTTATTTATTTGTTCTCTGATCTTTATTATATCTTTCCTTCTACTGACTTTGGGCCTCATTTGTTCTTTCCAGTTTCAATAATTGTGAGTTTAGACTATTCATTTAGGATTGTTCTTCCTTCTTTAAATAGGCCTGGATTGCTATATACTTTCCTCTTAGAACTGCCTTTGCTGCATCCCATAGAAGTTGGGTTGTTGTGCTGTTGTTTCCATTTGTCTCCATATATTGTTTGATCTCTGTTTTAATTTGATCATTGATCCATTGATTATTTAGGAGCATGTTGTGAAGCCTCCATGTGTTTGTGAGCCTTTTTGTTTTCTTTGTACAATTTATTTCTAGTTTTATACCTTTGTGATCCGAAAAGTTGGTTGGTAGAATTTCAATCTTTTTGAATTTGCTGAGGCTCTTTTTGTGGCCTAGTATGTGGTCTATTCTGGAAAATGTTCCATGTACACTTGAGAAGAACGTGTATCCTGCTGCTTTTGAGTGGAGTGTTCTGTTAATGTCTGTTAGGTCCATCTGTTCTAATGGGTTGTTCAGTGCCTCTGTCTCCTTACTTATTTCTGTCTGGTGGATCTGCGTGGTGTTTTGAAGTCTCCTAAAAATGAATGCATTGCATTCTATTTTCTCCTTTAATTTTGTTAATATATGTTTCACATATGTAGGTGCACCTGTGTTGGGTATATAGATATTTGTAATGCTTACATCCTCATGTTGGACTGACCGCTTTATCATTATGTAATGTCCCTCTTTGTCTCCTCTTAACTTTCTTTGTTTTGAAGTCTATTTTCTCTGATACAACTACTGTAACACCTCCTTTTTTCTCCCTATTTTTGCATGAAATATCTTTTTCCACCCCTTCAACTTTTAGTCTGTGTATGTCTTTGGGTTTGAAGTGAGTGTCTTGTAGGCAGCATGTAGATGTGTCTTGCTTTTTTATACATTCTGTCACTCTGTGTCTTTTGATTGGTGTGTTCAGTCCATTTACATTTAAGGTGATTATTGATAGATATGTACCTATTGCCATTGCAGGCTTTGAATTTGTGGTTAACAAAGGTTCAAGAGCAGCTTCTTTACTATCTAACCATCTACCTTAACTCACTTATTAAGCTATTATAAACACAGTCTGATGATTCTTTATTTCTCTCACTTCTTTCTATTCCCCCTCCACTCTATATGTTAGGTTTTTTATTTTGTACTCTTTGTGTTTCCCTTGACTTGACTTTGCGGATAGCTGATTTTATTTTGCAATTAGTTAGTATTTAGTTGGTCTGCTTCCTTTGCTGTGTTTTTATTTTCTCTGGTGAAAGCTATTTAGCCTAAAGCATTCTTCCATCTAGAGCAGTCCCTTTAAAATACACTGTAGACATAGTTTGTGGGAGGTAAATTCCCTCAACTTTTGCCTACCTGGGAATTGTTTAATCCCTCCTTCAAATTTAAATGATAGTCTTGCTGGATAGGGTATTCTTGGTTTGAGGCCCTTCTGTTTCATTGACTTGAATACATCATGCCATTCCCTCTGGCCTGTAAGGTTTCTGCTGAGAAGTCTGATGATAGTCTGATGGGTTTTCCTTTGTGTGTAATCTTTTTTCTCTCTCTGGCTGTTTTTAATACTCTCTCCTTGACTTTGATCTTTGCATTTTGGTTATTATATATCTTGTTGTCCTCCCTGGGTCCCTTGCATTGGGATATCTGTGGACTTCCATGGCCTGAGAGACGATTTTCTTCCCCAGATTGGGGAAGTTTTCAGTAATTATTTCTTCAAAGACACTTTCTACCCTTTTTCTCTCTCTTCTTCTTCTGGTACCCCTATAATGCGAATATCATTCTGTTTGGATTGGTCACACAGTTCTCTTAATGTTCTTTCTTTACCAGAGATCCTTTTTCTTCTCTCTTCCTCAGCTTCTCTGTATTCCTTTTCCCTGATTTCTATTCCAGTAACAGTCTCTTCCACCTCATCTAGTCTGCTCTTAAATCCTTCCATTGTTTGTTTCATTTCTGTTATCTCCCTCCTGAATTCATCCCTTAGCTCTTGAATATTTCTCTGTAGCTCCATCAGCATGCTTATGACTTTTATTTTGATTTCTTTTTCTGGAAGATTGGTGATTTCAGTTTCACGAAGCCCTCCTTTTAGTGTTTGAGGGATTTTAGGTTGAACAAGCTTCTTCTGCCTTTTCATGGCAATGGGAGTGGTCGCTGGTGAGTGCCGCCTGTGTCAGCTAGGAGACCAAAGTCCCTTCCTGCTTGCTGGTTGCCTTGCCTGCCTCCCTGTTTGTTCTGGTTAACCTTGCACAGGTAGCAGCTGGTGGGTTAATCCCCCAGGCTGCTGTGCGCAGGGCTCTCCCAAGGGATTCCTAGGGCATTGGCATGGGTCACAGGGCAGCAGCACATGTGTCTGCTGCAAGGACAAGGCCCCTTCACACCTCCTGGTCTCTGCACCCATCTCCTCTGTCTGTGCCGGTCAACAGTGCAGAGGGAGCCACCTCTGGTTTAATCCCCCATGCTGCTGTTGGTGGGGTCACCCTTGGGATAGCCTAGGGAGCTGGTGGGGGTCGCTGGTGAGCGGCGTGTGTTCTTCTGTGAGAAAAAAGCCCCTTCATGCCTTCTGGGCTCTGCGCCCATGTCCACTTTCTGTGCCAGTCAACCATGCACAGGGAGCAGCTTCTGGGTCTGGGCCAGTTAGCTGTGCACAGGGAGAAGCCTCTGTGTTAAACTGTATGGTTGCTGTAGGCAGGCCTGGTCTCTGGCTGGTCTGCAACAATGGCAGGGACAGTTAGCTTGCTCGCAGGTGCCAGTGGGGAGGAAGGAGCAGCAGGCTGCTTATCACCATGAGGGGCCTCAGACCTGCATTGCCACCCAGGAGCATAGGATGCCAGAAGTTCGTTAAAGTTTCCAGCCTGTTGAGCTGAGTGTGCAAGGATGGTTTTGTCCACCTGTTAAACCCTTGTCCCTTTAAGACTTTTAAAGCACCTGCTTTTCTTTTGTCCCAGGGCAGCTGGCTGTGGGAACCTGTTTGCTGTCTTAGTCTCGGATTTTACTTTTCTGCTCCTCTAATATCCAGAACACCATGCAATGTGTGTCTGTGCTCCTGGGACAGATTACTAGGGCTGGTTATTTAGCAGTCCTGTGCTTCCACTCCCTCCCCATTCTGATTCTTTTTCTCCCGCCCATGAGCTGGGGTGAGGGGAGTGCTCGGGTCCCGCTGGGTTATGGCTCTTCACCTTACCCTTTTCTGTGAGGTGTTGGGTTCTCGCAGATGTAGCCTAGCTCGTGTACTGTATCTTCTTGTCACTCTTTTAAGAATGGGTGTAAGTGGTGTATTTTCAAAATATATATGGTTTTGGGAGGAGATTTCTGCCACCCTACTCATGCCGCCATCTTTGGGTGGAGTCCAAGATTGGAAATTTTTTTTAAATTGGTATAGTTATATACTTGGCATGATTCTATGTGGAAGACATACGAAGTTACTCTGAAACTAATGAAAAATAGTCACAAGCACTTATGAATACATAACCAGGTAAAGTATAATAGTTACAATTTGCAATGCATGACTCTTATCAATGACATACAAGAGAATGTCCTATATTACATGTTATAAATAGAAGGATGCTGCTCTCCTATTAAGAGGTTGCATTCTGGAAGTAAATAGTATTACAAAAAGTGAGTCCAAGAATAACTGATGTTAATGATGATGAAGTTTCAGGAGCCAAAATTAATAGTTCATGTCTACAGTGATCTATTAGGTGCAATATGGTTATTATGTGCACTTTAACGTTTAATAAAGCATTATACCGTTGACAGATCTCAATACACATCAATATATTCTGCACTACTTACTGATATCATGCATATCTAGATATTTCTTATTCTTTTATCTTCTAGCTGCAGTGTTAGGTTGTTTGAATCAGGTCACTTTTGGTTAAGTAATCCTGGGCAAGAACTAAGAATTGCGAGTGGAGAAATAAGACCTAAAACTCTTTTTAAGTAGAAAGATAGAATAAATTGCTTTTGTCAGTGCTAGTATATAATTTTAATGAAGTCTAGCTTATCAGTTATTTATATTATGAATTGTGCCTTTAGTGTTGTACCTAAAAGGTCATTGCCATATCCAAGGTCATCTAGGTGTTCAGTTAATCTTCAGTGAGTTTATAATTTTGCATCTTATAGTTAAGTCTGTGATCTATTTTACATTAACTTTTGTGAAGGATACAAAATCTGTGTCTACATTTTTTTTTGGCATGTGGATGTCCAGTTGTTCCAGCACCATTTATGGTAATGACCATCTTTGCTCTGTTGCATTACTTTGCTCCTTTGTCAAGAATCAGTAGACTATATCTATGTGGGTCTCTTTCTCGGCTCTCTATTTTGCTCCATTGATCTATTTTTCTGTTCTTCCATCAATACCACACTGTCTTGATTGCTGGAGCTTTATAGTAAGTCATGATGTCAGTAGTATCAGTTCTCCAGAAATGGAATTTTATGATAAACTAAATGGGGCATTAAAAACTAGAATTAATTCCATTTTAATATGTGAAGAAATATAGTATTAAGAAAGGAGTAGAATATTCAAGAAAAATAGTCTCATTTTTAGTGCAGCACGTGTCAACTACCCTGAAATAATTAAAAATTGGGATATTTTAGACATAAATAACTATATTCTACATGGTGCTACTTAGATGCATTATCAGAAAGAACTACAGTGACCAGATCTTGTGTCCATCTCTCCATGCAAAAATAGGACAATCCATGCCCTTATCTCTGTCACAAAATATTATGATAGACAAAATGAGAAAGACAAAACATTCTTGAAAGTACTTTGAGCTCTCTGAAAGGTTCGATACACATATCAGACATGTTTGTGTATATAAGCTCCTCTTCCTCCTACAGGGCTATGATATTATTTTGATTATTTCTTGAAGTGGTGTTCCAGTACAGGCTCTTTGGGCCACTTCTCTATCACTCTAATAACTCCATTGCCAGAAATTGCTCCTTATATCTGGTGCTCCAGCAGTAATGATTGAATAGCTCACATAATTCAAAATCATGAATTTCAATATTTTATTTTGGACTCTATCCATGTGCAGAAACTGAAATGACTGGCACCAAAAATATCTTTATTTATAATGAATTGCTTTACCCAGTAAGGTCAAATTACTCTCCTTGTGGCATTATCTTGAATACTCTTAAAGAATTAAATAAATCATGGATGACCTTTTTTTTTCCCCTCTCCATTTATCTGATTAAAATCACACACCTCATTTTTTATTTCAGAAGTTTTATGAACATATATAACTATGTCAAACTTAGATTTTGCCAAAGTTGAACCACCCCTAAAATATAAGCGTGGAAGCAAAGAATATTAATGATTAGTTTCATAGATAACAATCAGATTCAGACTATGCATAAAGTCAAAGATATCCCTCTTGGTGTTAAAATCCCAGGATAGTCTCCCTTCCTCTTGGATTGTGTTATAAACCTAGAAATTTTCTTTTTATGATGTAAGAAGCTCTTGAGTGCTTTGCAATGGGGTATATAAAAATATCAATTTCCCAAGTATAAAGAAAAAGAATTCAGGTGGTCACAAACACTAGAAATCTTTCTTTTATTATAGCCTGGATAATCAGGTCACTGTTTAAACTGAACCGCACTGATGTTCTTTCTTGCACTGTTTTTGCTCTGGAGGTAGTACCCCAGAAATCCCCTGGTATTATTTGCCATCATCTTGACATATTGCTACTTCTACAGGTTAGAATATTTGCATCATTGACGTATATCTCCATAGACTTACTAGCTTATTTCATTTAACATTGTAACATCATGTCTATGGGTTTTCATTATAAAAATCTCATGAGCATGTCAATGATATAAAATTCCATTACAGTGAAGGGGAATTAGTGACATTAAAAAAACATAGTGAGAAGTGACAGGAATACCTTATTTCTTGGAGTTTCCTTGTATTAAAATGGAAAACCTCTTGATTTAATTATTTAAATAAAAGTCTGTCATTTTTCTCTTTCAATATTATTACCATAAAAGACAAACTAAGAAAATAGACTGAACAAAAATATGTATTGAATACTTATGTCTTACAATTATGTTCTTTTTTTCACTTACTTGATGGAAATGCTACTCAGAGCAGAGAAATGGAGAGAGGGAGTGAGGGCTCATTCACTTGTGACCTACTTACTGTTCCAGCATACAACTTCGCAGCATGAGCACAATAAAATCTAGTAGGAATTAAGTCAGGGTATTGAAAACTTAAGCCAAATACTATTTCTGGTACAAATAAATAAGAATTCATAAGTTTGATTTCAAAGTTGTCTGGGGATAGCATTCAAACACTTCAAATTTCACAGAAGATAAAAGGATCCTTTTCTTTCATTTATATTTTTATCTTATTTTAATTTCATCTTGAGGTATGACATTCTGTCCCTTCCCTGGTTATAAGTTATTTAGTGCCAACTCCAGGAATAGCCTCCACCGCAGTTACTCTCATTCACAGCGTGAAAGAAAACGAGTTGGATGCTTTTCGGATGACAGGGCAGAACTATGAATCTTTCAGATGTCCCTAGTTTTGTATGCTGCTAGCCAAATCACTTTATTCCCTTACTGATATGGATATTAATGTGTAAGTTTCCCTAGAGTCTCTTGCTTTTATGCAAAGGAAGGCTGGGTGTTTTGTGAAAAAGGGACTCTAGGAGTTTCCTTTTGGAATTTATGGAGTTCAGGAGTAGCAGACTATCATTCATGGCTTGGCTGGCAGGGAGCACAGTGCACATTACCACTCGTCTGCTCGGTGATTTAAAATCCCCTGCTGGAGACTACCGCTGATATTAGCTCAGTTACTTTATCGGGTAGTTTGGTTGTGAAATATATGGATTGTGAAGGCAGAAAACTTTTGTGAATTTCTGATATTCTTAAATCTTTTTTAAAAAGCTGGAAAGGTTGTATTCAAAGACAAGTTCAGTTCTCAGTAGTTAAGTGATGGATATGCTATTTTGATAGCAAATCATTGTTATTAGGGCCCTCCTAGTGGAAAGAGGGTAGCTTTTGTAGTCAGAGAGAAATGACGTGGGATTGTGGTCCTCTGGTTTTAATTTGAAGGACATCAAACAATAGTATCAATTTTCAGGATAACTCTGAGACTTAAATGAAATAGTACATATACAGTACCGAGCAGGGGCCTGACAGATGCGCGCAGGAGTCTCTCCACGCATCGTCATTTGCATTACCTTTTTATTCCACAATATTTCCATGAAGAACACTCCTCATTCTCTCAACAAGTAGTTTTCTCAATAATAAAAAAAAAAGAAAAGAAGCCTCCAGGGTTAAAACATCTAGATAGGTCTAGATATTATGGTCCATGTCTACTGTGACTTAGAATGTGAGTGGGACTCAAGAACCAGAATCAATGCTTCAGATGTAATTTCAAAGATTCATCTTTGAGAAGTGGAGCAAGAGGGAGGTAGAAAAACAGCTTTTCCTGCCTTTTTACACAGCAAGAGAGGTTGAGCTTTCATGGTCTATTTCATTTTATCTCAAATATTTTTTCATACCCTGTCCTTTTTCCTCTACTAATTGATTTGAAATACATTTTATGTGTTTGAAATCTTAATAATACAAATATTTATCATATGAATTATATGAAAAATGGATCTAACTTTTGGAGGTCTGGGAACAAATTATAATATTCCTCACCCAAATCAATGATCTCGCTAAATAGATTTTACCTTGGAATTTACTAATAGGTTTAAGTGGTAGAGATAAGTGCATAAAGTTTACAGAGGAGGATATGGATATATGTATACATACATACATATATATATATATATATATATATAAAGACAGAGAGAGAGAGACTTCCAGCCATCATGAGACTTTGAAATAAAATTTGCAGTTCATTTGGAAATGGACAGTTTTCTCCCTGTGTCCATCAGGGTAACTGAGTTTCTGCAGCAATAACCAATCATCTCCCATATGTCAGTCACTTGAAAAACAAACTGTCATCTCTCCTCACACCCAATTCCTGTAATGTATAAACTGTGGGCTCTTCTTTATGTTGTCACTGTCCTCATTTTCAGAACCAGGCTAATGGAGGAGACCCTACTTGGAGGATTGCTAGTTTCAGTAGCTGGGAGAAAAGAATACTGACTAGTCTCACAGGGACAAAAACTCAACTTGAACTGACATTTGTGCTGCCACGAATTGGACAGAACTGGTCATACACACCAGACAAAAACATGGGAAAGAGGGAGTGGGGTTCTGCACATACCCAGAACTGGGCCATTTGGGAAATTGCAGTAATCAGTATCGAACTCTGAGTCCTTACTGGTGGCAAGGACGTCTGGCCACCTTCGTGTGCTCAAACAGCAGGCAAGGAGCTCGGCACTCGGTGCCCAGAAAATAGTGACTGAGTGAAGAAGTATATTGTGAGAAATGAGGCTGAATGGCAATGATTTTAACAATCTTCTTAGTAACCTTAGGCTACCTGTTGAGGGAAGGCTGAGATTTACAATATGTAGAATCAAATGAAATTGGTTTGCCCTGCATGGCAAGCTATAATCAATAAGCTCCAATTCCTTATTTTTAAAATGTAAATGAAAACACCTGCTCTACAGTAGAATGCAAAAATACTTTTTAAGCTTCAATATGCTTATAATATTAAATAGATCTCATTTCTGCAATCCAGAATGAAGCCACAGAAGAAAATGCAGCTGGGATAGGTTTATAATCCAAATAAAAAAAACGAAATCACAATTATCAGCACAGATGGGAATATATGGCTCTGGATAGTGTCATTGTATATAATTCCAGGAGCAATTTTAAAGCAAAGAGTATTGATTGGGGAGCAGATCTCCTCAACTGAACAGATTCGCACCCACAGACCCTCAATATTTTGCATGTCTTGTCTGCCAGCATTATATGTGTCATCTCAGAGTCAGCTCACTGACACCCTGCAGCTCGTGTTGAATAAATGAATCAGTAAACAATGAAAAATATGTTCAGGTATGTTGTCACTTAAGGAGTAAATGTAAGTTGGCTGGAATTAGGAGAGAAGGAAACAGACTACGGAAGTATAAGAAGAAGGAATGTGTGAGTGATTAACTATGAGGTCAGGCCCAGGGGATCACAGGACCAATCAAGGAAGGATTGTTACACTGGAGACATTTGGACTAAGGTGGGTTAGATTCTGTTCAAAGTACAAATGCATATAATATTGAAAATAGCCAAATGTTGTTTTAAGCAATTCACTAGGCTCTTTAAAGCTGATGACCAACCCAAACTCCAAAATATGAACCATCAGAGATACACGTGTAAGAGCCTTGAGGATTAGCCCTTCGGTTGCTGTGTTGAGGGCTGGCAATATTCCTTGGATAACTGGATTGCATTGCCTGCTGCTTTTATATCATCTCACTTAGGCACATATTTGATATTCAGAGAAAATTCAGGGTAACTAATGAATGCTGCAAGCACAAATGAATATTATTTCTATGCAGATTTTTTGGCAACTGTGTAAAACATTTGGAGAGAGTAACCAGCATCAGACACGGATGGAGAATGGAGGCTTTGCATTCTAATCATATGCCTGCCTCCAGCTCCACACTTAAACTACTCGGATTTTCCCTCCATCTCCTGGCTGTACCATCTGGCTAACCGAACTGAGCATTCTCATGGTATATGTTATCTGACAATAGAATAGCGATCATTTAAAATTTGAATGAAGAGCTATCAACAAATTGAGTCATAAATCAAAGCCCCTGTTTTTGTCATATCAATAATCTGAACTTCTAAGAGGCTACTGGGCATCCCATTTACATTCTAGATCCTTTTAGGAGGCAGCAATATGCAGATAAAATACACAGAGAATTTGAAGCCAGAGTATTAGGCTTTGGTGTGGCACTTACTACAAGACCTGACCAAATCATTTCTTGTCTCTCAGTGAATGTTAGTTATATCAAATTTTAAAAGAGTATAATAAAGTGCTGTCTGTGATATTTTTATGGGTGATTCATGTAAATATTTTTATATGCTCTAAGGCAATATACAAACATAAGCTTCAAAACCTCATTAACACAGTTTTCTAAGAAATAACTCTAAGGAATCACTGAAGTACCTGAATTTTAGTAAAACCTTTCAACATTTCCAAATCAATGTAAATCTCCCATCTATGGAGATACAGATGTGTGGTCACTGCATACCAAACTTCCAAGGAGTTTTTGTTGTATATGTTTTGACCCTAACTTCTTACTGAAAAATATGACTGGTCTGTGAAATAATTAGATAGTAACTTTAGGAATGTCACTCTGATTTCTGATATGCTTACTGTCTAAGGTTTATGCCTCCTTTTTAATGGGCTCAATTTCCCAAATAGAATTTTCAGGTTCATATTTTATTTGAAAGGTGTGTGTTAACTGAAAAATATGACAAACTACAACAGTGCCAAATATTCGTCTCAGTATGGAAGCATCCACAGAAGTAATCTGTTCTTTATCTAGGGTCTTTCTTAAGAAAAACCATAGCTAACACTTCCTGACTACTTATGTTCCATGTACAGGGTTCACTGTGTGTGTGTGTGTGTGTGTGTGTGTGTGTGTGTGTGTGTGGTTTCATTTAAACTTCACAGGAGCCCTGTAATTAGATAAACAGAATCGTGTTCAAGGTCACTTAATCTAGATTTGTTTGTTTCCAGAAACTTAGTTGACTAATAAACTTTTTGGGCATCACACTCATATATATGACGTTAGCCACAAGATATTGGCACATATTGATTTTAAAAAAATAAAAAAGAGAGAATGATCTTCCATATGTGGATTTGCCTCAAATGAATTTCAACAAAATGCCAAAGGAAGGTGAATGTTCATTTGTGGAACGGTTTTTATTTAAAGGACAAAGGAACTCAATTCATATTCAAAACAAAGCACATATTTAGGAACAGTTAAATGTTGATGACTGGTCTGCAGGTCTGTTTTAATTAAATATGATCATTAAGAACACCCTAAATAATGTGCAAACATTTCGGTTTGTGGATATTAACCTGAGTTTCTCTGCCATTGAAGTGTTCAAAGCTTGGACTTAGAAGCCCAGTGGTTTTTATAGGTAGGTTCCTTCTCCTCCCACAGCAGTGTGTGTGGAGATGTCTGCACATAAATTCTGTGTCCACCTAGAATTTGGATGAGCCAGCTTAGCTCAGTGCAGCATGTATACAAATTCAAATGAAGAACGTGCATGACCAGAACAGTAGGGATGGAACTATAGGATCTATTCTCACTATGGCTCTGCCACCTGTGGCCTTGAAAAGTACTGCACTGTATACAGTGACATTGCAAGAGACAGTTCCTAGCCATCCCTTATTTGACAGATCATAAACTGCAACTAGGAGAATTGAGTGATTTGCAAAAGATCACAGATAGTTGGTGGCGTTAAATAATCAATTAATACAATTAAAAAATCTAAACTTTGAACATTATTTTCATGAAAATTGGTTAGTACCTCTAAAATTAAACATTTGAGGAGGATTATTTCTGAGATATATCTAACCCAAAGACTGTAGTTTAAGTGTTCAAATGAAAAATGTATGTGGACAGGAAAAATGAGCCCAGACTTCGACTTTAGACTGAGTGATCTGATCTCTCGGGGCCTGTTTCCACATATCATACACAGTGTATGTGTGTGTGTGTGTGTGTGTGTGTGTGTGTGTGTGTGTGTGTATACCCTTCCTAGTTTTTGTAATTATTAGGAACTTCACAAAGTATAACAAAGTATAAGGAAGAAAATAACAAAATTAATTCCTTCATCAGTATTTCAATAGATCTTGGTTACATGTATTTAACATGCTTAAAATAAATCATTTATTCAGAAGAAATAGCTATTTTCCATCAAAATATAAAACTTTATAGAGACAAGAAGTCAGTATCAGTACACATTTACGGCAGAAGTCAAATCCATCCTATTTTTACTTGGAAGAAGTAGTCATCAGACTTTTAGGATATGAGAGACTTTAAGGAAAGGTAAAAATCCACAGTGGATGCTTGGGAATCACAAAGCTGCCTAGCCTGAATAACCATGATCACAAATTCTGGATCAGTCAGTAATATTGGAATGTCAACCTCCTATTAATTAGTTACTTTATATACTAAACAAATTATTAGATCACCAAACAATCAGTTTATCTGTCAAATTGAAGTAATAATAAAGCCTCTGTTAGGGTTTGCTGTGAGGCAGAAAACAAATAGCATACACAAAGTACTTCAGATAATGCTTTCTGCATGGTAAAGCAGCAACAGACTTAAGTATTATTCCTACTTTTATCAATAAGTATATATTGAAACAGTACATGATCAGTTTGTTTTATTATAACTTGAGTGAAGCATCAACCTTGGTTAAATAATTTGCTTTCTTAATTTATTTCATTATTACAACCAAAATCCATAAAAGGAACATAGATGTAAAAAAAAAACCTAGTAATATCACACAAAAACTTTATTTCAGAAAGAATAGTGAGAATCCAAATTTATATACACTTATCAGGCAGATGATATACTTTTGAAAAAACAGTGGAAAGCCAAAAACATAAAAATAAAAAAGTTGTGAAGAAGTCATTTTATTAGCTATTTCTTTCAAAGATAAGTAATAAGAATTATTTTTGTTCTGGGAATTTTAAATTGTTCCCCAAATTCCCCTCATTTATCTTCTAAATTCAAAACCATTGTTGTTTGTAAGGACAGACTTGTTCCCAAAATTTTGTATCATTACCATTTTTGACAATACCATGTTCTAAATTTCTGGGGGAAGGAAAATCAAAATAAGCTACAGCTCTACAAGGACAGCCTTTGCATATCTGTATTCAAATTTAAGCCAATAATAATGACAGTCTTATTAAAACAAAACAAAATGACTAAGGGAAGAAGAATAAAGGCAAATCATGTCCCGAAACAATATATAGAGATTTTTTTTAAGGGTTCAAAATTTAGTATTGTCAAAGAGGACAACTATTAGGTCCACTTTGTAAAAAAACCTGTTTCAATATTGTCTTTTCAATTCTATTTGGATAAATACATATAAATGAAAACTCCTGTTTATTAAGAATGTCCATTACTTCAATATATGTGTAAATTGAATGTTGGAAAAGAACTGCAATAGGAGTTCAAGAATTGGAGTAATTTGCATTCTTATATTTCAGGGAAAATTGGTTTAAGCAAAATACTAATGCGACAAGTAACTATGAGCTTCTAAGTAGAGTAGCAAATTAATGCACTGATCTTATTTCACTGAAGAAATATGACACTTCTGGACAGCTCCAAAGATTGGCTGCAGTATATGGAAAGAAAGCAGAGCGATCACTGAAGCCACACTGCTGCTGCTGTATGACGCTCAAGTCAGAGCCAACATTAATAAGTTGCTAGCTACTTCACATGCTTGTCATAACCTTTGTGTCACAGTTTCAGTGAAGAGAGAATCTAAGACAAAGAACTTTAGGGAGAGAAAGTTAAAACAAGCCTGTCAAAGATTGGCAGGCCCACATTTGATCTCCCTTCTGTTTTTCCCACTGCTCCCTGAGAAGCTTGTGTCAATCTCACTCGGCCAAGTTTTCAAACACAGCACCTAATTTGGAAAGTGTCTGAACACAATCAAGTTGTCACCAGCCCATCTTGTGGGCACTCAGGCTTTCTGGTAATGATGCTAATTTGGAAAGCCAAATTTAGATCACTGTGCTTACATTAGCCTTTATGAAATCAGAATTGAAATTTTGCCTTTTAAAGTTGTAAACATAAGATGTCTTAAGAGCTCCAAGTTAGCAAGACCCTTAAAGTAACATCTACTGTCGTATATGACTTTGTGATGTTCTGGGAATGACTAATAAGTGAGTCACTCACAGACTCTTAAGTTGCATGTTAATAATGAATAGAATTAAAAGGGGTGGGGGCAACCCAAGACAATATGTAGTGTTTTGGGATAAAGAGAGTTTAATTAAATAACTGTTACTATAAACTCTATTGATGTTAGTTCTATGCAAAAGTTAACATGTATCAAACACAAAAGCATTTAAAAATATAAAGGAAAATAAACAGATCACACACACACACTCACCTACACACACATGGACATATATATGTACACAGCTTCTACATTTTATATATATGAAGTTATTCCTTATTTTTTCTTATTTGGAGAGCTACACTTACAGCCAAAATTTGGGTTAATGTTATTGAGCTTAAGCATATATATCATCTTCATGCTTTTAAATAAAATTCTATGCAGAATCTAGAAGATTAAAGATGGCTTCATCAAGTTTAGGCATTTAGAGAAAGGCATCATCTTTCCATTGTATAGCACAACTACAAAAATGGAACAGTCAACACCTCTTTAGAGTTAGAAATTTTTAAATTATATATGTTTTCTATAATTGAATAGTCTATAATCGAGCATTTTTCATCAAAAAAGGGAATTAAATAACTAATTAGTTTGAGAAAAAATCTTCTTTCCTTGATAATCCCTTGCCTTAATCATATCACTGTTTTACAACTGCTAAGATCTCTTCTAGCCTCAGTTTAATACAAAATGTGTTATTTAAGCTATGTGTCAGCATATTTTAATATCTATATATACACAAATATACAGGTATGTGTATATTTATACACATACGCATTTACATTTCAATTTTATTTTTTAGTACATCAAAAAATGACTGAAAAAAGATATCAAAATACAGATTTCTTTTCAAATTGCATTTCTCCCTAAGTTTCAGTCCCAGTTTAGATGAACCATCTTCTCCGTAGATGTTCTGAGGACCCAGGTTTCCTCTGTCTTTTTACTCTGCCACCCAATTGTCCCCAACTACATGTTTGAAGCTGGCTTACTCTATCAACCCCAAGAAAGGAGGAAAAAAAGAAATTGAGAGGAAGCAGGATTCTCTTAAGGAATTGGCATGGAACTTGTCTATCTGACCGCTGCTTATTTTCCATCAGTGAAAATTTAGTCATGAGGAAACAGACAGGAAAGCTGAGAAATGTGGTCTCCAGCTGGACTTCCATGTACCCTACTAAAACAAGCTGGAAAGAACAGAGCATGAGAACTGATACTGGGGAAGGTTAGTAAGCTTTGCCGGGTTGATACACTTCTAATTTGATCATTTAAAAAATGTTCATTATCTCAAGGAAATACATTAGTACTTTGAAATGAAGTATTTCCTAGTCATCATCACTCTCTCCAGGCCACTTGCCTTGTCAGAATCAGAGTAGTTATGATTTCAAGTCCACTGCGTGTGTTCCGTAGTCGGTGATGTATCAGTGGTGACAAGGTCACACACATTTTTGAGAGGAAATGGTCAACGGCACTCTCCTTTCAGAACATTATGTGGCAACCAAAGATCTCAGGATGATTTATCAGTAGTAGTGGAATGTAGCTTTGTGACAGAATGGAGGTTAGAATGCAGGGTATATATTATTAAATCCCAGAAATACAAAATCATAGTTACATAGAATGAAAATGGAATAAAAGCAAATCATGTCCCCAAACTGAATACAGAGAATATTTTTAAAGGGTTCAAAATATAATATTGTAAAAGAGGTTAACTATTAGATCCACTTTGTAAAAAATCTGTTACAATATTGTTTTTTCAATTCTACCTGATGAATGTAATAAATGAAAACTCTTGTTTATTGAGTTATAATCTATTTAATTCACATTCTTATTTAAGTCACACAAGACTAACATTCCCATGGACTGCAATTGAAACTTTCAAATGTTATCATTTCTGACTTGTTCTAGATCCAAGAGTCTTACATAGATTTGCTGTCATAAAAAAAATAAATGGAAACAGTATGGGCTATTTAGGTGTGACTTCAATTTATGAGTTTTAATTTTGTGATTTGGTGCCTGAAGTCTTTATGTTTTAGACTTAAATATCCTGTCCAATTCATTTTCACTAATTTTAATAACATTTGGAAAATAATTTTTAAATAAGTCTAACTACAAAGGAAATGTAATTTGCTTTCATGAAAACAATCACAATTCTTGAAAGTCATATTTACTGTTGACTGAATGACGGGATCAGTGGAAGTCTACTAATTGTCCCAAGTTTAAGGAAGTTTTCAGGCTTTGACTGAATTTTATGTTGTAAACTAGAACTTGGATATAAATGTGTAAATATGTATTTATCCACAAAGTAGATGGAATGATGCCTTCAGAAATAGACAGTAATGTGTTCAAGTAATCAAGAATCAAATGATATTCATTTACTCAGTAAATACTCATATGATCGTTGTATTCATTCTTTGTTAGGGTCCTGTGATAGAATTCAGCAGAGGGAATAAAATGATCTGTGCACTAATGGAATTTAAACTCTATGGGGAAAGACAGGTATTTTGATGAGTGTCATGAAAGGAGATGTAGAAAGATCATTTACTGAGACCTCCAATCTACTCTGGTGAGATAAGCTAAGAAAGTGACATCTCAGTTAATCCATAAAGGGCGATGTAAACTTACTTATGTGAAGATTTAGTGGTGCAGAAGAGGAGCTCCAGAAAGAAGTGATTTACGTTTTAATGCCTGGACATGAAAAAAAGAAAGCATGTGTAGAACCAATTAAAGTAAGTCCCATTTGTCTGAAGCATAGATAGATTTAGAAGCAGAAAGGAATGAGAGATAAACTTCAAGAGATGGGCAGAAGCAATACTTTACAGGAACTTTTCTCTATACTAAGCATTTAGAACTTTTTGTAAGTGACAATAGAAATTAGGAAGAATGTCCAAGAAGCTCTATCACTAGTCCAGGCAATAAAGGACAGTGGTTCTCTGGTCTAAAATAGCAGCAATGGTGATAAAAAAAAGGTGACAGAGTGGAGAAAGGTTTGGATCCATAAAATTTGGTGATAGATTGAAAGAGGTTTAAGGAAGAGAAAGAAGTCAAGGATAAGTCAAAATTATTGGCTTCAGCAACTGGGTCCACAGGGTTACTATTGAATGAAACTGAACCCAATGGAGAAGGGACTAGATGGAGAGTATAGGGAGGGGTCATGAGTTTGTTAGTTTAAGCCATTAAGACAACTAAGTAGAAAGATCTAGTGGGACATTGGATATATAATTTATAGTTTAGGACAGGTTCTAGACTGGAGATTGAATTTTGGTAATTCAAGAGTTCTTAGTTTATCTCCAGTAGCTGAAACTTTAGAAGTGGATGAGATTACTTAGGGAGAGTACTAATGAACAAAGACATGTTCAAACATGTAATGTTAAATGAAGGCATAGAATTGATGTGACTAATATTCTTTTACTTTATTAAATAATCTAAACAGAGTGATTCACACAATTCTCCATTTTTAGCATACACCTAGGATAAAAAAAAGTGGCCTTCTTTTCTGAAAAAAGTAATGATTTTTAGTAAATAAGTATTGACTTCAAGAACAAAAACAGTTACTTTAAAAGTCTGAAGAATAACAAAACATAACAAATAATTATAAATGCTAGATAATATAAGCAAATTAATAGAAATGACCTAAATAAAACACTGAGTATAATAGTCCAAGGCTCTGAAAATGATTATGTGTCCTTATGTTAGTGAATGAAACTGTCTCTTATTATATTAATAGCAAAACTTATATCTTTTCATCCTTTGCATATGATACTCCCTGGATATACTCAAGAAAATGTAAAGTGAAAAGTTAAAATAGGTTTTCAGATTCTACTGAAATATTTTATTGGCAAGAATGGCTCTTATAACAAGAAAATAACAAGGCAAATGTGTACATTTTTATAGGAATTTACTTTCTTTAGGAGACATCTTAACTACTCTTATTAATACTGAGAGATCCTTTAGTTATTAAGTTCATGACCCTAAGAAGAGCTGGTGACTTTATCTTCAAAATAACTTGAGGTAACTTTGTGAAGGAGAAAAGTCCCCAACAGTTATGCAACCTATACCTGTATCCTGATTTTACTATTTGTTTAAATTTTATGAACTTTAGGATTTTTGTCTGGCAAATAGATAAAAAATACTCCAATCGCCTTACAGACCAATTTGTGAAGAATAAAATGAGGTGAAGTAAGTGATAGATTTTAGACAGATTTAATTTCTGCTTGGAATTCTGTCGTGTTAAATAAAGAACACTATTATCACACAATTCAAAGAGAAAAAGAAAGATACCTGTGACATAATAAATGTATTCCACAGCACAGAAGAGCAAAAGGAAAAGCTCACATAGTAAACCTCTGATGATACTTAAAGAAAGCCATACTGATGTCAAAGAATACTCTCTGCCTCCGTCTGTGACACCCCCAAGAAGAAGGAAACACGAGGTCAGTTATAACAACGTGAGTATCGTGTATTTGCATAATTAAAAACTAAATATTAAAAAGCTACATGATTGTCCTTGAAATGTTGAAACTTTGAAAACTGAGGAAGTTCACAGGCAATCAAGAGCTTTGGAAACCTCACATACTATGTAAAAATCGAAGAAAATGAGTTTCCGTAAATTAAAGGTGTGAATTAAGTTAGTCTTTCTTTTCCGTAAAATATATAAATTTAATAACTAATACTGCCTTGCTCTTCTAGGGAGATGACTTCTTAATGTAATCAGGGTTTTTAAGTGAATTTCCCACACTTGACTTAATTGCTCAGCCTGGTATTTTTTTTTTCCTGTGCAATTTATCTTTGGCTTTCTCACACTGGCAGTCACAGAAGTTAAAAGTTTAAGTAACTACACTTCCCGAAATTTTTGCTGTAATTTCACATCAATATCTAACTGCATTATTTCTGACAAGTAGCCTTACATGAGCTATCAGCAATATATGACAATTGTGTGCAGTATGCAAACACAAATGAAATTAGCTTTCATTTCTCACAGGAGTCGTTAAATAGTGAACAATATAAATTACTTCTTGTCATCATTTTACATTTGATCGGTTGAAGGATTCCTTTATAAAATGTGAGGAAGAGGAAAATTACTGGTGATATGACACCTCTTTATGTTCAATCTGAAAGTTTGTTCAGTTTTATATTCACCCTATCTACTTTCTGATGGTCTGTCTTTTCAAAGTGGGATTTCTTTGATAGTCAGGCATCTTATATCTTATTCCTCCAGGCTAAGATCTCTATTTTCACTGCTTCCTTCAGAAAATTAGAATTTCTGTCTTCTGCAATATTAAGTACAGACTTTTTTTAAGTGCTTATGACTTGACAAAAAATATATTAGCTGTGAAAACTTACAAGAATGTGTGCTTGTGGAGATTGCAAGAAGGAGCAGAGCCTCTATTACTAACATATTGCTTTTTATTATAAAATATGACTCCCATTAGTTTTGGGCTACAGCCAAGTCTCTTCTCATAGTTTAAAAAGGAGTTACCTTGACAAGATTCAACTTAAATCACATCTTGATCTGTATTATGAACACAAAAGAACCCTCTCTGCATTAAAGTGACAATAAGAGTCTGATTTATAAACCTAAAGCAAAGAACTTCACAGTTAAATAAATCAAATGGCTTAGCACTTGTCCCTAGATTTTTTGCAAGGGTGTGAAACCTATGAGAAAAAAATAAACATTCTACCAAGGATTCCATCTGTAAACTCAAGGTATTATGTGAGTATATTAAGCATGCATTTTCAGTTTGTCTACTTTCAAAAAGATAATTAGAAATAAGACAACTGGCTCCTTAGAACAATGTAATTTGTGGTGTTCGTGGACACATAACGATTTTAAGTGCCCTTTTTTTTTTCCTTGAAGCATGAAACAGCTTTATAGCTAATTCACATATTTCATAATCTTAAACACCCTCACGAAAATATATTCCTGGTCAACTTAGGAAGTTAAACCACCTAGTATTTCTAAAAAGTCCTCAAGCCTGATAACTACAGTATGTGAAAAGAAAACAATCTCTATAGAAAACAGCATAACACAAGGAAGAGAAACACTCATTTTTTTTAAGTATGCAATCAGTATACAGCACCATTCTGAGTGCTTGAATTAGATAAAATTCATGTCCTCATGAAACTTACTTTAAGGGTGACTCTGACGCAAATTATCTTATAATTATCTCCTAAGTTGGAAGGTAAATTGGAAAATGGAAGGTACAGATCTGGCCAGGATATTGCAGGAAAGGTTTTGAGATGAAAATACATGAAACTGTGTTTTAAGGGAGAATAAAGGCATGGAAATATTTTAACCAGAAGGAAAACCACAAAAGAAAACCAGATTTGAAGAAGTGTGTGCTAGAGGGAAAGAGCAGTTTAATGGTGAGAGAGAAGAGACAGGAAAGTCTTAAGCAATGCATTTGAGATAACTAGGGTACATGTTTCTTAGACATGGTTTTTTGAAAACATAATGCAAGAGTTAGGATGAGCTTTCTGTGTAAAGATACCAACCAAATGAGAAATGTTGAGTGTAGACAGCTTAGACAGCTCCATTTCCCCCTCAGAGAGGACACCCCACAGGCTGAAGTAGAAGTGAAACTTCTCCTTTTTGACTTCAAATTCAGTTCTCCCCAAAGAACATAATATCTACATGGGTAATTACTTTCCAAAAAGTACCCTAGCTAGAAATAATTAAAATCCTGCAAACTAAATTAATATTCTTCATTTTTACATGCAACTAAATTTTGCATAATAACAAAATCAGTATTTTTGCAAAATGTTCTTGACACTAAAATGTGTTTGAGGCTAAGCTATTTTTTAAAGGTGTGTTTAGAGCATGATTTCCTGGTCATGGCTATACTAGAAATCGAATTCAATTTAAAAGTGCTTAAATAGTTTTATAAGCAATATAACATATTTTTAAATTATTAATGCTATTTCTGTCACTTACTAAAATTAACACAAAGTTAGTATTTGGATTACCTTTCAACACTACTCTGCCTCTTTGATTACTGGAACCTAATGTAATACACTTACTCTCAATTACCAAGATATATAGAGGTGCATAAATTTACTCACACCAACTTGAAATGTTAGGTCTTTACTTTTCCACTGTGTAGTTTTTCTTCTAACATGTAAACATGTTAATGCTAATGAAAAAAAATGGAAACAAACTAAATTAGTAGTCTTTTACACTACTGCTACCAATGAATTGTACATTTTAATTAACATATAACAAAGGAACTCATTACTATTGGGTCCAAATTCTCATTGCAGGAATTAGGACTAACTTCTGTTTTATGTGTTTTTAAACAACACACAAGAAGCACTTGTCATGTTTACATGAATTCAGTAGTTTTTAATCAAGGAAGCAATTCTAAAATGAAATAACTGTTGAGGTAGAAGATGATTTTTAGGCAATGAAACTTCATACCAGATTTTTCAAGAAGCGTATTTTATAGGTTGAGAATCTACCACTCTCTCATAACTTCTGGTACAGAGCTCAGACTGATCCAGCTCTTACTTATAACCCAGAGGTCTGTCCATGCCACCCTGAGTCATCATACCTCAAGGCTGCATAGTCGGAACACTTAAGCTGTGATGATGGCTACAGAATAGGCTTTAACCAAGACCAGCCCAAAATGGTAACCGTCTCTCCACCATTAAATTTTAACACACCTGGTGAAAGATTTTGCCTTACTTCATACTAGATCACTTAGGTATTATGAAGACAAAGACTGTACAAATATACAGGACATTATCTCACCCAAACATGTCATAGTAATTGCATGTATGATTATTGATTATATAATGATTATATTAATATGTAACATAACTAGCAATATATAATGATTATATTAAACTATATTTCAGAGATAAATCCCCTAGTATTATAAATTATAAATTACTGCCTGTGCTCACTGGCAGTATATTAACAAACTTCCTTGCTGTCTGGCTACCAGCTGGGTCCAGCCAAGAGAAACCCTGCAAGAGATTGGGGAGGGGAAGAAGACTGTGCTACCCATCTTGTTTTCACTGCCCCCAAGTATGTGCCTTAGTTGATGATCACAAATCTTGCCAAGCTGCCTTCTCTCTAATTTCTGTAACTTTATCTCCCCTTTATTTTTCAGATTTAAGGGTAATAACAGTGCCTCATGTTACTATACAATCTCGTTAACAGGTGGTGGATTGTGGAATTCTTCAGTTCTTATCTTCTTGAAGGCAAGAATTCAGTGGAGAGACTTGATAAAGTTAAAGCTGCAACAGATTTTTTTATTTAGCAAAGCGAAAGGAAAATACACTCCAGAGACAAGAGAGAGCTGACTCCCAGGGTGGGTAACAGCCACAGGGTTTAATATTGTGTTTCTTATGGGGTTTATTTGGTTTCCTACCTCCCATTTTGTCATGCTCACACCGTCCTTTGGATCCACCTTGGTTCCTCCCCTTCAGCCTCTTTTCCCAAGTTTGTGTGGTCATTTTTCCCATGAGCACCTAAGTGAAACCCATGGTGGGGCCAAAACCACAATGTAAATGACATTATATGCATATTATAATTGCCTCAGCGTTATTGGCAGACAAGATTTTTCCTTAAGGTGCATGCTCCAAAATTGGGAAATTCCCAGTGACCCAAATCTTTTGCTTATCAGTTTGTGAACTGCAAAAGGGGTTGATCTAAGAGAGACAGGGTGGTCTCTAGGTGGTCTGGCAGCCCCCATTTCTCCCCTTCTACTCGTGTCTATCTAGCTGTCTACTCTAACACTTTGATTTTTCTATACCTTGCTACATATGTGTAAATACTTTTACTAAACTCTCCAAATTCCCAACCTGACAATACAATCCATTCCCTACTGGGAACTTTACTGATACAAAACCGTAGCATTTGGTAATAATCCAGAACTGCAGTGTATGACATCTATTTTTTTGTTTGCTTGTTTGTTTAAGTAATAATTACTGATTTACTTAATTCCATCCCCAATCTTAAAGAATCAACTTTAAAAGCGATAATGCACATTTTCAGGTATAGGGTCTCTTAGACTCTACAATGAACCAAATGAAGCTAACTGGCATATGCTTCAAAATCAATCCCTATGACTTCCAGATAGATAAAAGGTGAATGATAGAGTTCAATAACACAATCCACGGTACTTCTTGACAAGCTGTCATCATCAATTCTTCACTAGTCTTTGGTACTTATTTTGTGAGATCAGGAAACCAATATGTAGAATAATGGAAAAATGATCATGAAAGCCTTAGTTCCAGCATGTACAATAAAGCAAAATCAAGTGGCAGTCAAGAGCTATGTTCTGGGGAAACTGGAGCTAAAACTGAAACTTCTGTTTTTTCATTTAACTAGGAGTTTGGCTATAAAGGCCAATATTTTGATAAAATATTAAATAATTTTTTTTAATAAAAATAAATAGCAACATGAATTCTACAGTGCTGATTCCAGAGCTACTCATGTTTCTATGGGAAATATTGTAATACATTTTTTTGTTAGGCTTGATTTTTATTTCATAGCAGATGATGATTTTGAGAAAGTAAAGCTATTAGCCCCTAAACTACTCTCTGATCTTGGAAGATTCTGTGGCATTTCCATATTATTAGAATACAATAAGCCAAGTTACTTAAACAGAATATACACTTGGAAGTGTTCTGTATGCAAGAGTTGACACTGCTGTAGGTAGGTCCAAATCATAGTTCAGTGTTCAAAGTTGTTTGCATTTAAAATTATCCAAAATCTCAAGCCCAAACCCAATGTACAACTTTCTTAGGAAAGGAACCAAAATTTGGTTGTGATCTCTATTTATCAAAATTTTATTTCATTGCCTCTATGCTTTACAAGCCAAATATAAGTGGGAGAGAGAAATCCGGTATTTTAATATAGCTCTAAAAACTAAGAGTTAAAATAACTTCAAAACATCTAACTGAATCCTAAAGAATTGCTTCCAAATTGAGCCAATATAAATTGTTAAGAAAAATAGCTTTCATTTGTTTCCCTACTTAAAAAAAATAGCATGATACTATAGAGAGTAGAAATTTAAGATTATCAAGTCTGTAGAAGACAACTCTGGGAACAGAAGAATTCCGTGTATAGAAAATCTTTTTTTTTTGACTCTGAACTGTATTAGGGATTCTGAAAGTTTTTCAAAAGAATAAAGAATATAAGTTAACAGTTTATAATTAGGGCTTTAATATAGTGACTCATACCATTGACACATCAACTTTTTTTCATGTAAGTAGATCACCTCACAAATCATGAAGTGACAAGTATTGAAATAGCCACTAAAAAAAAAGCTTAAACTCCTTAAATTACATAAATCAATTAGGGAAGTGACTCAAGATTAGATTACTGGCCACAAATGTAACTGATGAAATAAATGATGGGGAAGGTGTTGCTGTTGTCATATAAATTATTTCATTCCATGACATTTTCTACATGAAAGTCAAGAAAATTCATTAAAATATTATCACTAATAATTTTTCTTTTAGATATCTTTTTTATCAGTATATTTTAAAAGAAGAAAATATCCTCAAATATAATTAAGAATGTTAAATGACATTATAACTCCAGGGAGGGAGACTCGGGCAAATAACCTTTGAAGCCAAAATCAAAGGGAGAACTAAAGTGGGAGAAACCCATATATTGCCTACAAACAGTTGTCCACTTCTGCTCACCCATGTCTCTCGTGACCCATCTGCCAAAAGGACCCCACCAAACCTCTTTGGTTCAGATATCCGTTTTCTCTCTGTCCCCTTTGTAATCACCTATTGATATGGGGATGGACTACTTCTCTCCATCCCTTGGAAATACCTAGTGATATGGAGATGCACTAAGGCCAGGCAAGAGATTCTGGAAATATTGCAATTTTACCCACAGACATGAATTAATCATTACAATTATGAACAATAATAAACATTTGGTAGACTAAAGAATATATAATTTTTTACTTTGTGTGCAAGGAAATGATTTTACCAGAAAAATGATTTTGGTGATGTTTAATTTTTTAATGTAGTTTCTAGATATTTGTTTACATAAGTATAAATTGGTTCATCTTATTCAAATTTCTTGGCCATGAAATTGTGCTTTTAATATGTTTATATGATAATTAAAAAGAATTTGCCATACCCAAGTAGTTTCCCTATGATTGGCATTAAAGCTTTTACTGCTGGTATTTAATGAGAGCTTTGGATTAGATATGTCAGAAGCATTTCCTAATTAAACAACAAAAAATAATAGTTGATTGTAGCAGAATGAAATTTGTTAAAATATCTAAGATTTTGCTTTCCAAAGAACTATTTTAAAGGATTATATAATTTGATAAGCTTAGTTATAGTACAAAGTGCAAAGGAATACAAAACAGAAGAGTACTTTCTTACCCTATGATGGTTAAAAATATCTTCCCTGCATATCCTATATTCATTTTGATTTGTTTGGAATGTCCATGCCTTTTCTTCTGAGCTGCTCTTGCATGGGGCATCTGTTTTCATCAAAAGTATCTATTTTTATTGCAAGTATGTCACAAAATTTCATTAAATTCATCTTGGTATCACAGTACTTGGTGGAGGGAGCCATTTTTAGAAGAGAAGGAAAAGGAAGAGGACTAGAATGTGGTATGAGTATTTTATTCATTTGTTTACATATATTACTTGACTTAGTTATTCAACTGAGGAAAATCGTTTTTTCCTACGAATCTATTTTTTCCCCAAATTCTTAGGACAATTCAACAAAATGATGACCTCTCTAGTCTTTACCTAGTTTCAGTAATAAATTTGGGTGGCCTTCTGTTCATTTATCATTCATTTCATAATCGTTCAGTGAGGACCTATTTCAAAATATGCATTTTGCAAGATACTTATATTTTGAGAAATTGGAAATGCTTCCATATTTCTGGTCTAGTTTCCTAGGTAGATGTGGCAACACGTGCCCCATGCAAGAGCAGCTCAGAAGAAAAGGCATGGACATTCCAAACAAATCAAAATGAATATAGGATATGCAGGGAAGATATTTTTAACCATCATAGGGTAAGAAAGTACTCTTCTGTTTTGTATTCCTTTGCACTTTGTACTATAACTAAGCTTATCAAATTATATAATCCTTTAAAATAGTTCTTTGGAAAGCAAAATCTTAGATATTTTAACAAAAGGAGGGAATATAAGAAAAGGATTAAGATTACAAAAGAAGATATTTTTCTTTGATTTTCGTACTAGATTTATAATAGCTAACTGGACAGCTGAAGAAGTATAATGAATTAAACATCTTAAGTTAGTTTGGGAGGTCTAAAATTGTATTTTTCTTGAGCTTATTTCACAAAGATTTAACTGTCAAGAGAATTATGTATTTCCCTCTCTCAGTGATGCTTACAAATTCCTGTGGTTTTTGAATGAATCTGAAACCTCAAAATTAACATCTACATAGTAGAGATAAACATTTTTCCTGACCCTATTCCAAATAAATTGACAAATCTACCAAGAAAGATATTTTTCCCTGAAGATGTTTCTGATTTTCTTTCCCATTTAACTTTGTTTCAATTGATGCGATCATATTCTAGATCTCAGAAAATAAAATTTGATCAGACTTAGAATTTCTTTCTCTAAAATTTGGCAAGATTTTTAATACATAGTGAAGTCATATAAATGTTCTAGGTATTGCCAATAATATAGTATAGATTCATGGTAAACTAAATTCCTTTCCTTTTATTTAACTTGTTTACAAGTGTTAAAAAAGGACTAAAGAAGACAATTTTGGTGACTGATACAAATTTTATTTAACACTTTATGAAGTAGACAGTCTCTTTTCAAAGAACTGTATAACATGGTGGAAGGCAAGAAGTCTTTATAGGATAAAGAATAAAAAACAAGGAAGAGACAGAAAATATCTGGTGGCTGGTACCATACTGTTTGTGTTAAAAACCCAGAGTGGTCTTGGCATTTGGGGATTGGCTGACTGGATATACTGTGAAAAGCTCAGCATTCCCAGGCAAACAAAAGCTATCTAAGTTTGGGTTTGCTGATGTGGCACACAGGCAAGTGTAGCTCCATCTTGGACCTAGAAAGTTACTTCAACAGTCCCCCCTTTTGATCATCCCCTTGACCATTCAAGAGGTTTAGTCAAAAATATGTCTTAGTGTGACTCTCTGTTACCATTGTCTCTTTGGATCACAGAGTTCTGGGAGAGCTGACTCTGGTAACAACTCTTAACTTTTATAGGCTTCTGCCAGTTTTTCCAGGATCTGCAGGTTCCTGAAAGAGTGGGGTTTAAAATAGACCGTAGCTCTAGTACATTTTGGTATCTACCAAAATTTGGCAGTGTTTTCCATTAATTTTAATTTTAGTTTCCCATTGGCTATTTAAGGGAATACCTGGTAGCAGTTTACTGGAGGGTTCTATCAACCCCGGGAGAACCCATATGGGGGTGTCTATAAGACCACTAACTTGGCAGACCTTTGTTTACAGTCTTGCAGTTTTTTAGAGTTAGGGCAATGGCAATTCAGATAGAGCGTTAAGCTAAAGGAGCAGAGAGGGGAGTAGTAGGAATCATGTCAGTCTTATTATTGTCTTTTGTTTTAGGTAACTCCTGTATCTTTAATTTTTCATTAGCCTTTTGCTGTGAATCATTCAATGAAACTATTTTGGAATTTTGAAGTCTTCTGGAGGTGTCTGCATGCTGGTTTAAATAAACAGTCCATTCTGTTTGATCTGGGAACCCTTGTGTTCAAATGCACTTCTTAAATGAATGCTTTTGTCTAATTGGAACATTTCCCATAATAGCCATTGTAATTCTAGATTGTCTTAGTAAGGTTTTGCCATTTTTGTAGGTATCTACAATTTCCAGGGCCACAATTGTCAGACATAAAATAAGCAGGTGTGCTGGAAGGTGGAGTGCTCGATTCTTTTAAATTTGAGGATCCCATTTCTGCAGCTAAGCCTTGTTTCCTGGAGTCAGATTAATACCTAGAAGAGATGTGCTTCTGGGTTGCAGATTTTTATGGTAGTTTATAGGTACTCACAGCATGGAGATTTTCTTGATGTTGGCAGGTGATCTAGTGTCAATCTAACCCATTCTGTGACCAGCTTATCCTAGCACAGGAGTCTTAGAGTTAGGTTGCCAGCACTCTAACAACTTTTAAGTGCTTGACCTGTGCCCACCAATACTGCAACCTTGGGCTCCTGAGGTTCTCATCAGCCATAGATGGGTTATTCCTTTCAGAATATTTCTTTATTGCGGTGGATGCCTGATGGCTTTTAATATTCTGATTTGTGCCTATGTAGATTTTTATTCTGCTGGTTAAAACAGGACAAATTTCATGTCTTAACTGATTTCCCCAAGTTCCTCAGTGGTTTATGCTGTGAACTAAACTTGAGGGTTTGTGAATTCCCTAAGGGCTGCTACCATGGCAGGCTTTCAATATAAATATCCTGAAAACTGGACCCCAGAACCTTTCCATCTTTTTGGGGATTTTAACAAACTCTGGAACCATTCTGGGATCCCAGAACCTTTCTGAGAACAATATATACATATATGGATAGGTAGGTAGGCAGATGATAGATGAGAGACAGATTTTTTTTAATAAAGTTTGTTTGGATCAGAGCTGCATGCAAGGGAGCAGAGTTCAAATGTGAGAGGAACTTGTCCTGGTCCTTGGTAATGACAAGAGAAACAGTGAGCTCAAAGGCATCAGAAGGTACCTGGCCTGTGCATTTCCTTGTCACATAGGCTATTAGCAAACAGCTTCAGATTCCATTCCTCCCAAGCAAAACTTTTTTAGATTATTAAAGAAGACAATTTAGGTGATACAAACTTTATTTAATGCTCCATGAAGTTGACAGTCTTCTTTCAGACAACTGTAAAATGGGGCAGAAGCTGAGAAGCTTTTATAGGAAAGAATTGTGAACCTAAATAAAGAGTTCAACTGAAGCAAACTCTAATGACCAGAAATTGAGTTTATTCTGGAATAGCAGGAGAATTCCAAGTGCAGTTAATTCATGCTGTAGCAAGCTACTAGTAAATCCACTGAAGGTTTGGGGTGGGCTTTATTTATGGGCAGAACGCAAAGAAGTGGGGGAGTCCAGGCAGAGTCCGAACTGTAACTTCATTGGCTTGCAGATGCGGATATTTCTTGGTGCATTTTCATTGCTCAGGAGATAAGTCTCAGGCTTGTGCAAATCAGGCATTTACAGGAAATCAGTATCTCCATGCTTAATGTCCCTGACACTGTCATTGCTCCAAAAATAATAATAATGGTATGGATCAAGGGCACTAGGAGACCACACTACCGGAGGGTAAATGCTTCAGGTACAAATGAAACATTAATTCTTTCTGTATTCACATACTGGGCTTAATCTGGATCCCCCCCACCACCTTTTCGTTTTGGCCTCTTCTCCCTGACTGGCCTAACTGAACTCCTGCTATTCCTGCCATCACCTGGGAAGTGGAAAAAATGACTCACAACTGCATTTCAGCTTTTAAACTTTTTTTGAACACTCTGTCCCTCAATCTGATTAAGGGACCAGGTCCCTTTAATAATAAGAACAATATATGATCATTTTTATTTGCCAAGTAATTTACATGTATCTTTTTATTTAATTCTCATTAGAAAATGATAGTATTATTATTACTGCATTTGTAAGTGATAATAATTACTAACCCATACAAAATATTTCCTATTTTTGAGGAACTTTCTAAAGACTTAACTTAGTTAACTGAATGTATCTTTGAAATAAGGAGAGGTAGTAGGTTCTATGGTTATCCTCAGTGCCTAACATAAAGTAGCATTTCATAATAGCCATGAAGAACGTGAACTCTGGACCCAGACTGAGTTTCAAAAACAGTCTTTAAATCACGTACAAGTTATGTAATCTCAGACACGTTACTTCAGCTGTCTTTTCTTTAGTTTCCTCATCTGTAAAATGAGGACAATAATGATGTCAGTTTCATTCCATTGCTTTATGCATTAAATTAATGCTTTAGAATGCTTCCTGTGGAATGTTTTAGACAATAGTTGCTATATAGTAAGCATTCAGTAAGTATTGTTTATTGTTTATAAAAGTAAAAACTGAAGGTCAGGAGGTTAAACAACCTGTTCAAGTTCAAACAGCAGAATTGCCTTACAGTCTAAACCTCTCCATCTTCAAGGTTATAGTGGCAATTAAGCAGTGCTGCTTTGTGGGCCTAAGGCTTTTTTTACTCTGAGAAGGCCTGGGGTTAAATGAATACACTAGCTTTGGTCTGGGACTCAATGAAAAACACACCGATTCTCTGAGATCAGCATTAGGTGTGGGCTTGGAGGAGAGACCAGTGCTCAGGCTAGCTTGTTAAAATCATCATGCCTCACACAATGTCCATCCCAGACTGATTCAATAGTTAAGAGTTTTACACTGGAGTCCAGGTTAAAAAATTTTTAATAAATACTTTTTTTATTTTATTAAATACAATGTAAGTTAAAATAACTAATACTTTGATAATAATTTGAAGTACTAACTCAGTATACACTTTGTTCATATTACTTTCTGAAACCCAATGCAGCAGTTTCTGGTCAGTTATTGAGGTATTTAGGATCCTGTTAAATCTCCTTTTCTGGTGCTTATGATATAATAATCCCATAGAGTATATAAATCATGTGAGTTGGGGATCAATACAGGTTTACTGAAATAAAGAAAAAGAGCAACTAAAAGGAAGAAAGAAAAAGACAGAGAAAGGAAAAGACAGAAAGACAAAGACAAGGAAAGACAAAGAGAGGTAATTAAATAAATCTATACAAGGTAGAGAAACTTGGCTTTGGGCTTAGCTATTATTCAATGAAACCTATAGTCCATCAAACTGAGCTATAAATAATGCATGCACTTCCACATTTCATACTACACCCCATTTTTCCAGCTTGGAATCATCTTCCCCCTTATTTCTAGTCGTTCTAGTCTCCATTCATTACCACCAGTCTAAGCTCCTTGAGGATAACAACTGTGTTCCCTTCCAAGTATTCTTCATACCTAGTAAATGGCTGGCAAATAGAAGGGACATAATAATTATTTATTAAATGAATGCTTAGTTCAAGTCCTATTTCCTCTGTGAATTATGTTCTAGCACTTCAAACTGAAATGAACTTACTCAGTTAGGTTCCACGGCATTTGTTTTTCACCTTTATTTAGGTATATCATAAACAAAGTGTTTTAAGTGACTAATTTTAAGTGTGCGGCTCAGGGAGGAATTTGTACATCTACATACTCACTTTATCACCACGCAGACTAAGGTATAAAATATTTCCATTACCCCATAAAGTTCCCTGGGTCCTTTTCCAGTCTGTATGTCCTTCAGGGCAATCAGTATTCTAAATTTTATCACAATTGATTAGTTTCTCCCAGTCTTGAATTTCATGTAATTAAAACATACAGTAGCTTCCCTTTCATCTTGCCTTTTTTTGTCCCACTCACTATGACATTTGTGAAATATTCATGTATATTTAGGGTCAGCAAATACCACAAAACAGAGGTCCAAAGTGATTATACCTATTTACATTCCCTCCAGAGTGAGGGAATGTTCTAGTTTCTCCAGAAGATTAGCAGAACTTGGTATTATCTGTCTTTAGTTTTTGCAATTTAGTAAGTTTAGTGCTTTTCTCATTGTGGCTTAATTTGCATGTACCTGATGATTGATAATGTTGGGCCTCTTTTCATTAACTTTTTTTTTTGATAACTTCTCTTGTGAAGTGAATTGGTGTGTGTGTGTTTGACAATGTCATTAAAAATGTTAATTCTGGCCCAAAATCTTAAGAAATTTAAATCCCTATAAATATAATATACTACCTGAATATAATTAGAAATCAAGATATTATTTCAAGAGCAATGTAAATCTTGAAAAATAAATTAAGCATATTTACCTTCCTATGATTAAAAACACAGAAAATAAAAGAATTTAATTATTCAGATAAGAAAGTCACATTTTGGAGGCTATCGTTTATTAGCCATTTCAGACTATATCAAAAGAAGCTTTCAGTAAACTCCATTCCATCTAAGAGAGAATAAGTGGACAACATTTTCTTAAGTAACAGATTTAGTTATGTGAACGGTTTCCTTAGACTCAGGGTTGTTACACATTAAAACAGATTGCTATTCTTGAAATCCTCTTGGAATTATTCTCACACATCTGAGAATGTAGTTTTGACTGGAGGAAGAAACCAACTAAAAGTTTCTTAGAATATTTCCAACTCTGTAGGACTGTGATTCCATTTAGCCTGCAGATTTTTAATCTTCAGCATCATATCAAAGCTATATCTAAAAATCTCAATAAGTAAATCAGAATAGCATACTGAGAAGTGAAGAAGCTTTCATGTTTAATATTAGAACCTGACACTGTCTTAATTAGCAACCAAATATACCTGGTATCATACTTAAAACACTAAAGACATCAATGAAGCTTGATTACATACAGAATATATATGTGGTATAAGTCAGTGTTTAAATGTCAATCTCCTAAAAGTAATAAATTTCACAATCAAGTCATCATGGAATTTTCCAGAAAAAAATAAGTGCAGAAAATTTGCTGTACACTGCTCCTTAAACAAGGGAGGTAAAAGATGCTTAATGCAAGTTGAGTCTCTTCCTTTAAACTTAGAGATTTTTATAAAATAATATTTCTTTTGAAGACAGATTGATAATAACTTAGGACTTGGAGGTCTTAGGCCAGTCTATGATATTATTGCCAGTCCAAGAAAAATTGTCTTTTGAATGATGTCCAATCTAACCTTCAACACCAGATCTTTTAGGAGCCCTGAATAGCAGAGAGTTCAGATACTAAGAATACTCAGATTACATATGCCATTCTTTCAACTCCCTATTCTTGAAGAATCAAATATCTACTTTAAGACTGATGTCCACACTCTATTAAAGAACTGAGGGTGGGTCAGTGGGCTTTATTTTATGTCTCTGTATATGGTTTTATAACAAAAACAGAGGAAGAATGATAAAATTTAGAAAAGCATTACAGATGTTTTATGGTTATTCTAAGTCTAGTATAGTAAGACAAATCATCTATGTTTTTTAAAAGGTGGAAATATTTCCATTTACAAAGGAAAACTATATTTTTGTGTTTTAATTGGTTTTAAGAAAAATCTTAGAAAATTGAATAAATATAAATTTCTATCCAGACAGTTGATTTAAAAATAATTATTAAATGATCACTTTACAGAATAGGTTTTCTCACTCCAAATGTGTGTGATGATGTCAGATGGAGAAATGCCTATTGAAACTATCGATTAAAGAACTAAGATATTTGAAGGAAAGATACTTTGACAAATATGTAGATCTGAATCATTTTAATATGTCTACTTCCAAAGGAAACCCAAAAGTCTCTATCTTCTCAGATTTTCCTTGAAAAGAGATTCTATTTTAATTGGAAATATGCATAATTATTCCTTAATGATAAATGAAATTCCCTTCACAAATGGAATTATGACAAGTATTTTATTAGTTCTACACTTCTTTTTAACACTGTGTTAGACAGAAATGTTGCCAAACAGATCTACTTTTATAACTAAAACATTTCATATACAACTTCTTGTTTTTTGAAGCATGGATTTTTTAAAAATCGAAACTCATCTAAAGGGTTTGTTTCCTTATTTTAAGAAGTACTATACTTTCCTGATGGTTTTCTTTTTTTAAGTGTTGCTTCACTGTTTATTTGAAAGAGTGGCATGCTATAAGGCACATAATTATCTTCAATGAAGAATGAATGATTATGAAGAAAAATTGCAACTATATCGATAGGAATTGAACTAGTAGAGGAATCTGATTCTTACCTAGAGCAATATTTAAGGTTGAATTGAGCTGGTAGGAGGGAAATCTAAAGCAAGAAAATCAAATCTGAATTCTGTAAAATATTGTTGGGGGCAATATAACTGAAAAACCTAAAATTTTCTCCCAAAGCAGAAATCCTCTCTACAAAGGCTGTAGAGAAAGAAAAAACCTTTTATTACTGAGTAAGCAGTACACCATATTTTAATGAGCGTCTCAATATCAGCTAAAAGATTGCAAAGGCAAAAAGAAATCTCACTCTTTTATAGAGCTAAGCAAATACCCTATAGCCACATTTTCAATATAAACAATAGCTAGTCCTCAAGTAAGAGGATTTGACACTGCCATTTGTCACACATAATTCATCCTAACTTTAAGTGGTAATTGCGATGACCATCTGTGTTAGCTAATTAGCTTTATTTGGAAGAATAACAAACGTCTCACCTTTATGACCAGAGGTAGTTTCGCGTCTTGGAGCAAGGTGACTACCATGAGTTGAAACTCCTCCCTTCCGCAGGTACAGAGACAGAGTGCTGTTTCTTGTGATGAGAGCATCACTTACAGAGTCTTGAGAAAGACGATCCTGGGTCATAAAACTGACAAAGAGCTAACTGACATTAGGTATTTTTAATCTTCAAAAGGATTTATATACATTTCAAAAACATAAGAAAGTACTAAGTTATGTTTTCTACGTTTAATGCTCTGAGAAAAAGAAGGGCAGGGAAGTCCCTCTCCCCCATTTACAACACTGAGAACTAAGCTTCTGATTTTTAATTTGTGTTTGCCCTTACGCCTACTAGGTTTTATCTAAAATAAATCATAAGAGGGAAATACTGATGTTATTCAAATTATAAAATCAAAAATTCAAAGCAAGTTTACTATCTCCCTCAATTCTTTAATATACGTAAATACTAAATTGTATATCTCTACAAGCAATCCTATTCCTACTTTTAAACACTGGCAAAATTATTCCTTATATTAATAATTTAAATACAGATCCAAGGATCCTTTGTGGTTTATGGACTTTTCCATTGCCACATTCAGGAAGACCTCTTTAAAGAAAGAAGCCAGCCTTAAAAAATCCCAATTTCTGAGACATGAACTAACAGTTACAGTTCAGTTGGGGTAGACTCTCATGAGGTCTCAGGGATCCTTCCCTGAATTGGATTCTCAGGATTGGATTATCCCATTTTGGTGTGCTTTGCTAATCAAAGTGGGGTCAAAGTGAGGCTAGACTTTCAATCACTAATCAGAGCTGAAAAACTATTACATATTGACAAGTTATTTCCTATCACCTTATTGACAAAATGGTAACTGATTATTTAAGTGACTTTCCCACAGATTAGATTGTGACTATTATTTAAATTTTCTTGAACAGATTTTACTTTTTAAGAATAGTTTTTGAGTTACAGAAAAATTGAGTGCAGAGTACAGCATGTCCCCTTATACCCCCCATTTCATTCACATACAGTTTTCTGTATCAATAGCTTGCATTAGGGTGGTACATTTGTAATAATTAACAAACCAATATTGATAAAATCCATGTGTACATTAAGGTTCACTTTTTGTGTTGCCCAGTGTGATGGGTTTTGGCAAAGGCATAATGGTAGGTACCCACCATCACAATATCACTCAGGGCAGTTCCACGCCCTAGAAAACACCCTGTGCTTTACATACTCACTCCTGCCTGCCTCCCATTCAAAACCCTGGCAAACACTGAACTTTTTCTTTATATCTCTGTCGTTTGCCTTTTTTCAGAATGTCATATGGTTGGAATCATACAGCAGGTAGCTTTTTAAGATGGCTTAATTCACTTAGCAATATATAGTTAAGGAGTTCCTCCACGACTTTCCATGGCTTAGCAGGTCATTTCTTTTCATCACTGAAAAATAATACTTTGCATTTTGTACCACAGTTTGTTTAAACATTCACTTATTGAAGGAAATCTTGGTTGCTTCCAGTTTGGGATGAAATAAATAAAGCTACTATAAACATTCATATTATTAATCATATTTTTTAACTGACTAATGTTTCCTCATTATACCACACTGTCCATTCATGGAATCCCATTCCTGATAATATACTTCATCTTTACTCCTTACATATCCTAAAATAGAATCACAAGTTTAAGGCCCAGTGTAAGTAAGTAATTCTGTAAAACTAAATAGTATCTTTGTATCTTCTTGAAGAAATGTTCAAGAATTTCAATATATTTTTCTGTTTCTTAGCATTTCCATATTGGCCAAAACTCAAGTCCCAGAATTTCTCTGCAGAGCATTTTTTTTTTGCTTTTTTGTAACTTACAGTGAATTCAGAATTCACATTCATGTATATTCAGACTGACAAGCATGCTTTTATTTTTGTAAGTATACTTAAATATGATGTATTATATATGCATGTATTTATATAAAATATCACTTAAACAACAGAGGTGATTTATTTGAAAAAGAACAGAGTTGAATGGATAAAAGAAAAGGTGAAAAACTGAATAAAAAATTTCAATGCAACATTCTTGAGTCTTTACAATAAATAGTGCACCAGCGGGCCATAAGTGGACACGGTCCCTAAGTGAGGGTGTAATATGGAGTTGCTCAAAGTGCTTTAGTTTGAAATGGAGGCTTTGCAGTCCCTAGTTATTGATGGTATAGTTTATAACATTATTTTTATTCAACCATAACCAATGGAAAATTAAACCAACTTTGATCACTTTGGAAATTCTAGGCTTGGCTTTTCATTTGTAACTATCAATTATTTAAAGAATAGTTTAAAATGGCTCTTGGAGCCCTTTTTGGGGAAAAATTACAGTGATTTAGGTAGCAAATGTGAATGATCTCAAGTTTTTAATTCCATATGGAATAAAAATGCCTTATAAAACAGTCACATTGCCATCTACTGACAGCTTTTTGTAAAAGAACCAACATTTTCTCATTAGCCTGTCTGACTATGCACTTTAATGATCTATTACTTGACGTGTGGCAGGGGGATGCTCAGTGCATCTACTTGAAGTAATCTCACTGCTCACAGAAACCATTTCAAGCCATTCAACATCACTTTTATATACTGCAATTAGATACATTTATTAATGGTATTATTGCATAGTATTTCATAGCTGGTAAAACAGATTTCAGGAAAGTGACTACACAGTGTATGCTAATAAATCTGCCCTGCATGTACATTACATAGGGACTTCCTAATAGGATTTTCATAATAACAGCATTTATCTCACAGTGCATTTTGTAATACCAATCGCTATGTAGCAGCAGTGTTGTTATTACATTATGTGAAAAATGAAATTTGAGTTACGGATATGTACTATAACCTGAAACACAAAAGCACAATGCTAGTTGAAGTACTTGTGCATTAAACCATTTTCATTCCCATCTTTTTTTTTTGCCTCTCTCAGAGTTGATATAAGAAAAATGTCTAATGCTATTGTAAATAGATCAAGGATTCACGTTAATACTTCCAATGAACTAGTAGCTCTAGAATGTAGCCTTGTCACACACAGTGACTGTGATCCTACAGATAGCCGGACTCAATCCTTGTGACAACAGTAATCATCTTGCATGTCAAATGGAATTCATTCCCCAACTTAGTTCCATGAAATCATGTTACTGTTTTCTTTTCCTGCAGTGTTTCAAGATGTGGAGTTTCTCTTCAAATTAAAATTTAACGTTAAAGTTAAACAAAGAAAAATGTTGAGTATTTTTATCAGTTTTTCACATAACCAAATGCTGTGCTTGTTTTAAAACTTAAACACAAATGAAAGAAAGCATACAAACATTTTGGTTAAACTCTTTAATAACTTGCAAAATAATTAATACCCAAAATCAGCCATGAGTCCCACATAACAATAATCAAGTAGCTCAGTTGCTCATAATCCTCACAAACAGCATAGAAATTTTTCAGCTTGAAATTGCTCAGAATAGCTGAAGTATATTAAAATCAATCAGGGGAGATATCATTTGCCTATTGTTTTACATATTTTTTGCCAGAAATAAATCAGTGAATGGAGAATATACAATGTGGCAGAATTGAAAGTCATGCACTGTTCTGTTCAACTAGGGCACACCATTATGTATTTTGCCATAACTGGCTTTCCCTAGATTCAAGATGAAGCAGAGTGAATTAAAGGTTGCTTTGACTGAAGATCCAAGAAAGCAGAACATTCTGCTCTCAGAACTCCAACTGAGTTTGAATAAGAAATTATTCAAGAAGAAATGAAAGGCCTAGATTTAGACCTAAACTAGGTCTAAATAAATGTAAAAATTCTTGCTATCTCCTTGCCTTGCAAAATAGAGAATTTCCCAGAGATAATTCAGTTATAGCCACTATAAAAAATACCAAGCTTGAAAGATAGCTCAGTTTTATTTTACCTCCATGGAACACATTTAAAAGACTGAAGAGAAATACATATAGAATATAGAACACTTCCATTAATAGAATGATTATTTCACTTCATAGCAACTTGACAACTAAATACTTAGATTTGAACTATGTGTTTTTCATTTTATATTGCTTGTTTCATCTTATTAACTTGTGAATAAAAGTGTATTACAAATTTATGTGACTTTAACAATAAAAGTAAAAAATAAATCAAACAACTAGAAATATAATGTGAGAAAATCTTGTGGAGACAGAAGTTTAAACTGGTATGGGTAGGGGCTGCTTTTGATTGGACAGAAGGCAGCCAATAAGAGTGAAAAGCAGGAGGGCTCTATGGAAGCTCTGCTTCGGTTTCTTCTATAAAACGGTCTTGGAAGAAAGAATACCTGCCCCACACCTATGAATACTCAGAGCTCCCATACAGATGTCTTCAAGAATAAAATTAGAACAGCACAGAAGCCCTGTGCTTTAAGACAGTTGACTAAAAAATTCGGGTATAAGTTTGGATAGCCATTCCCCGCACCTTCTTCAAACTTCTGGGTTGGCAGATTAAAATCTGTAGCTGGGGAAGGGGGCCCAAGGGAAGGGTGAAATCGGTGAAAGGGATGAAGAGGTACAAACTGTAATTTATAAAATCAATTAGCCACAAGATGGAAGTACTGTATAGAGAATATAACCAATAATACTGTAATATCTTGGTATGGTAGCAGGGGGCAGCTACACTTACTGTAGTGAGCATTTAGTAGTGTATGTCATTATGGAATCACTGTGCTGTACATCTGAAACCAATATAACACTGTATACCATCTGTATTCCAACATAAATAAATAAAATCAATTGTAGGTAATGTCTGTCTTAATGCTGATTTTCTCTGGACACTGAAGGGTGAAGCCATCTATTGAAAGATTTATTAATGGAGTCAGTCACTCTTAATGGTTGGTCGGTGCCTGGGATTTTCCACTTGGGGACTCATCTATTCCCTCAAGCCCCCAAATCCCTGCAGTACATTGGAGTTGACATTTGGGGTCTGGCTTTCCTCCGTAAAGACTGAAAGGCATAGTGCTTATATCCCTAAGAGAAAATGAACTGAAGTATGACTAACAGGACACTTGAGAAACACAACCACTGATTCTGTTAAAAGTAACATCAGAACATTTTGATCAAGATTTAAAATTATCAAATAATAAACTAGAAGATGAAAGAGAAGATATTATCAAGTTGAAACAAGGAGAACATACAAAATAAACAATTACATATACATATTAACAAAACAAAAATAGATGGAATTAAAGGCCGCATGAATACAGATGAGGAATATAATAGCGAACTGGAAGAACAGATAAAGGAATTTCTGAAAGAAATAACAAAAGAATACAAAAGATAAAAAAATAAGCTAAGAGAGGGGGTGTCTAGAAGAAAAAAGTGTCAATTATCTGGAAAATAAGATTTATCTATCTCAAGAACAGAAGAAATAAAAGTGAAAAATAATAATTATTTGAGGTAATAATAGATATAAATTTCCCAGATTTTCTTTGCACAAAAGAGGTCTCAGATTCAAAGACCCGCAGAGTGCTAAAGAGGAATGATAAAGAAAAACCTGCACTCCTTCTTTATAAGGAAATTATAGAATATCAGAGGGTAAGGAGGACATAAATGGAAAGAGGGAGTGATAAGGGAGCTTCAAGGTGAGAATGACATCAGAGCCAATACATAAGGTACCACGAATCAGGGTTGATTATCGTGTAAAGAAAAATTATTGAAAATATGTAAATAAGGCCAAGAGAGTGCGGGAACATTGTTTATCCAGCTTACTGGAGGATTAGTTCATCATCTAGGGAAGATACTTCATTTGGCTTTTACTATGAATTAAGGGCTTAGACTCTGGAATTTACACATTAACTTGTTACTGTCTGGTGAAGATGAAAATAAAATCCATCAGAAAAGATAACTTCCACGTTTCTGTTCTTTTACTGCTCTGTTGGGCATTAACAGGTTCTAACCTTCTAAATGCCCATAAATGCCTGGTTCCTCAAAGAGCTCTGTGAAACATCTTTACCCTTTTACTAGTTCAAACATTAAAGAGTTAATAAATCTTGGACAAACATGCATTCCATATTTGAATGTTACTAATAATTTTTACTTGAGAAAATTAGCATTTGACATGTGGAACCTGGAAGTCATATTTTGTAAGAAAAGATAGTTACAGACTATTTTCTATATCTACACATTTTACACGCCTGAATACTTTTTTTGACAAATAGCTATGTTTAAGATCCCTGACTTCCGAAGGAGAAACTTAAGTATTTAGGTCCAGCTGCATGGCCTACGTAATGGCTTAGTGTTAATACTTTTTAATTTTACTTAGTTAAAACTTAAAAACTTAATTTTAAAACTAAGCCTTAGTTTTCTGAGCTTAAAATGGGAATGATATTTGTAACTTCTTCATAAAGTTGTGAAAATTAAGTAAAATAATCCATTTAAAGCCCTCACCACAATATATGGCTGAGAAAGTATAAAATAAATGTTAGCTATTGTAATTCTTAGTATTAAAAACTAACAAAGAAATAGGTAGGTTAGCCTAAAAATCATTTATGCACAATCTGATCTTGGAAGAAGACACATCCTTCGGAGTGAGAGAAAAAGCACGTGCTTATGGAAATCTCTGTGGCATGTTTATATGACTTTTACCACACTATGTATCCTTTAATATCTAATGAAAATAATACTGAGTATGAATTATTTTTATTTGAACATTTTGAAATCATTCAGTTAACTTTTTGCTGGGTATCCAAAGGAACAAAATGTCTGTTATCTTTGTTATTTTCTATTGTAGTTTAAATGAAATAACTGATGTCTTTTGGCTGTTCCAGAATATTTTTCATTCCTTTGATTTTCAAATTAGAAATTTAGGGCATTTAAAGAGATATTCTTTATGAGAAAGAGGAAGTCACCATTTCAGGAAATACGAACAAATCAGAGGTGTAACTCTAAAAAAGAATGAGCTAAAGCTTACATTAGCTTTAGGAAATTTATGTAGATACTGTTGTAGATAGGATAAATATTAGATAAGCCTAAAGAAAAAGGTTTAGTTTACATGCTTTTATTTTCAGAACAATTTTGAATCATTTACCTCTTACGTAACAGAACTGTTGTGTGTCTGGCCAAATGGATTTATGACATTCAGCTTAAAAATTTATTGCCATATGTGTAATTAAAAAGCTGTTAAATAAGCACACTATTGATACTTATAATAATTACCTCAATACTGAGGATACAATGCAAATAGGACAGTATATAACAGTGACTATAATGTGAAGTTACTAAGCAAAAATCATGTTTGGTTTTTATTTCAGGATGAACTAGTATAAAATTTTAGGGGCTAAAAAGTTAAACCAGGAATAAAACCAACAAGGAACTCAAAGAGCAGAGAAATAGGACAGAATCACCTTTATAGGTAAATATACATATATGAATATGTGCTTCTGGTTGGTCATAAATAGACAAGACAGACAGCACAGGACAATTAACTGAGGCTGCTAGTTTTCAAGTGTGTTCTGTGCATTTACCATCATAAGTCTGATTAAGATGAAATATTAAAGTCATAAGAGGAGTAGTGCTACCTTTGCTGTAATGAATTTTTCTGGCATACTAATAGAAAGCATTGGTAAGCAAACAGGCCATGTTTAAGAATCATCAACAAGAAAACAAAAACAAAGTATCAGTATCAGCAAAGTATCTATTCAGCTCTGATATCACCTGGACATGGTGATGGGATTTGGTGCATCAACTAAAGCACTACATGGCAACTATGAAAGTGACAGAAAGGGAAAAGTGCTTCTAACTGCAGTCAGTCCTAGAACATCTTTCGAGGGTCACAGAAAATGTGCTCTACATTTTATTTCAGTAACTTACACTTACCGTGTTACTATATTTGAATTATAATTGATTTGCATGTCCTCTTTCGTCAAAATGAATTTCAGATTCTAGATAGGAAAAAGAAATTGCTTGCTATGAAAAAAACAACACATCTTTAGTATTTAATTGGATATATAATGATAATATCTGTAAAACTAATAGCAAAATCCAAATATGCTTTTATTGAAAAGTTCTTTAGCACTCTCTCTTATCATCTCTCATTTTCTCTGATGTACTAGACCTAAATTGCCACTTATAATGTGTGATGAACATACAGAAACTTACATGTTGCCTTTTGTTTTATCTAGGAGCTAGTAGATTGTACAAATAAGCTTGATTGCTCTGTGATAGAAAATGTGACCATCTGTAACAATTCATATTGTGAACTTATTACATAGATAATTATTATGATTAGTGTTACAATTCGGCAATCAGAAATCTGTACAGGATCCAAAAGAGCACAGCAGGATAATACTCCATCTAAATGGGCTCAGGAAAAATGCAATTTATTTGACACACTCCACAGGAGAGGCAGAATCAATTGGACATAGAGCGTAATCATTTTTCTCTCCTTCTAGTAGCTTGGCATGGGAGCCAGCATCAGGCATGAAATGCAGCTTGCCATACAGAACCATGGTTATTGCATCTACTCAAGAATAGATCAACCCTCTGGTATGTTCAAGATATTACTGGAGTTCCCTTTATCTGGACAGGGCAAGTGTCTCTAAATATAAGCTCCTTATATTGCACAGGACACCTATTTCACCTTCAAGTGTTATCTTCAGGTCACTTACCTGGGAATCAAAACCTTCCCAGCTCTCTAACTACTTGAGTTCCAATGCAGTGATCATGTTTAGATTGGACTATGTATTTCATACATACAAAAATCCATTACCCCTCACCAGAGTTGTTTGTCATCTGACCTATTCTTTGAAAAACAATCTTAATGTGAGAATTATAAATTTACTTAAATGTTCTTCCAGCACCCAATGATTTTTTGAGCTTCAAAGACATAATAACTTTGTATAACCATACAGATAAAATCTGTATGTCTCTAGTTAATCCACATCTGCTACATTAAATAAGGTATAACACAAGTGAACCTGGCAGGCGGTAGAGAGGGAGAAGGCAAAAGAATCCTAAAGACATGCAGGTGGAAAGTTGTTATCCTAAACATCTGGGCCTATTAACTAGGTAGTTGCTATCCTGGGATAGATAAATGTTCTGCTTCAAAACTCCCCTTGATGGAATACAAATAATATTTTTAAATGGACTATCTTTAGTGCATAAAATATCCAAATGTGGAAATGTTAATTTTCAGAGTTATCAATCATGAAATCTTTAAGATAGAATATTTTTAAAGTATCCAGTAGAAATTTTTTGAAGAGACATTAATTTACATATTTATTCTCTACTTCTATATTCATAATGAAATAACATTAAATGAGAAAACTTAATTAAATACCCTTTTCCTCAAGGTATTCCATACGTATTTATTGTCTATTTTCTGCCAGATATCTTGTGCTTATATTCCAGGCATCATTTCACTGAAACAATGTATATAATAATGGAGGGTGCTTACATATTATTTTAACCTTGGTTTTCTTTTTATATTATATTATTAATTTTTCAAGAGGTTATACATGCACTTGGCATGCTCTTTTATAGGGAAAAAAGAGTTCAATGAAAACAAGACCACTTTCACAAATATTCACTTTCTTTACTTGAAGGCTACTAAATGTACACTTGTCTTCTGTTTTCAGGATATTCTACCTATTGATTTGTTTCTGTAGTTTTCATTTTACCAAAATTATACCACTTATTGTTGAAAGAGTTCAATGTTCAATAGTTGTAAGAATCTTGAACCAAAATAATCTCTTGTTATACTTTTTCATACCCAAGATTGTCAGTCCCCAGAGTTAATGCATTCAACATTTTAGCTGTTTCTCCTGTTATTTGCCTCTATTTTTTAAATCACATGTGTATTCTGTTGTTTCTTAATTACTCAGTCATAAAAAGTATCTATGTATCTCCTAAAATGAAAAATAGGAGAGAAAGATTGGGCTTTCATATCCTGTCCTCTCCCTGACAAAGTACATACATAAACCCATGTACAAACATAATGCATATGTATACACACACACACACACACACACACACACACTCATATACACACTCATACTTTCTTCCCAAAGAATTACGTAATTTGGTTTTTAGTCTTTAAAGGTTATTAAAAGTAAATACTATTCAAAACTAAATCATTTCTACTAGAATATTCCATGTAGTATATTAAATTACATTTCATACTCCCACCCTAAATGACCTGTCTCAGCCAATATGGTAATCCTACTTCCCTTGGCAGTGATTTGCATACAATTCTATCCTGGAAAATGAGTTGTGAGCAAAAGTCCTCTAAGGAGCTTCAGTTCTCCTTGGAGGACATGCAAAGAGATAGTTTCCTTCTTTACTTGGATATTTTCATGTCTTAATGTTTCATCTGTGTCTGTCTTCTTGCAGGCATGAGCATAATATCAAACTGAACATGGTAGAGAAGAGAGGTAAGAAGAACCTCACTGGTACATCACTGGACCATTGTATCAACAGTCTTGTACTAATTGTATATTATGGTTATGTTAGATAATAAGTGTTCTCATTCAGTCAATGTGAGTCATACTCACCTACAGGCATCTCAACCAATACAATAAACTGCTTTATATTTAGTATGCACATTATAGTTCTTGAAGGACAGTTTGCTGTATGAGCATACTTACTTTCAATATAAATGGCAAAGGTCTATTCATACTTTGTGGTAAATAAGATTAATTTAGTTAATTGAAGAGAAGAGAGTTTCAGGCTGTGGTAGTGTTTCAAAATATACATACTTTTGAAAATAGACAACTGAATGAGCTTTCAGGAAGATTTGGAAATGCAATCTTATGTGTAAAATCTGGAGGAAGGATTTCTAGATGGTAGGATTACCATAAAATTACTACCTTATGTTAATGGTATAAAAATAGAGGCATTTTATTTGGTCTTTGTTAGTGTAATAAAACTGTCTCTTTAAAATATTATTAGGACATGGATTATTTTTGTTAATTTTTTTAGGTGATTGCACTCTTGCAATTTTAAACTAACACAAGCATAATAATTATTAAAATTTATTGGATTTTTATTTTGTGGATACTGCTTCTAAATGTTACATATTTAATTTCAACAACACCCCTACAATGAAGCTAAGGAAATGATATCATGACTGATATATAGATTTAAAAAACTAGTGCAGAAAGGATTTAAGATACTTGTATTAATAAGTGAAAATCCCACCTTTCAAGCCAGCTTTTCTGGTGATGATCTATCCAAAACTTGAAAAAGTTCAAGTTTCTCAGCATTTTGTAATGATTCATGCTAAAACACTCTTTTCAATATAAATCCCATACTAAACACAATATTCTGCTGCTCCCTGCTTATTCCATCACCCTCTTTTCAGGTTTAGATTAATTTTGAAAGGAAATCTGAAGGTGGATTAGATAGTAATTCAGCATAAACCATTTAGAATGCACAGGTTTTGATTGCAGTAAATAGTCTTCAATAAAGCCCTACGTTATTGTCAGAAACCAAATCACAGAGATATAGATGAGTAGAAATGCTGATTCTGGATCCAGGAACCAAGCGTCTTGAGCGATTAAACCATGATGAATTTAATGCCCACAAATTTGGGATTTTACTTAATATCTTCTTCCTGTAGAGGATAAAATACAGTTTTGTGAGGAAATGACACTAAGCATGTCTTTGTGCATTTCAACATACACTATCAGTAGTGTTTTTATTTGTTTGAAACAAAATTGTAATATTTGACCATTGGGGGCTTACAAAATGGTAAATTCATCATCACGTTCAACCTACACAATTAAGCCTTTATTTTTGCTAAAAATCATCTGAGAAGAAATAGAATAAACCAAGTATCAGCCTTGTTTACACTCATAATACTTTAAGAAATAATGATTTGTGTATATGAAGTCTTATTTCATTAGACATATATACTTTATGCACATCTGGCTAATGGAAGATTCATACCATAGGATCATAACTTTAAGTAACAAAAGCTTGTTCAGGTACTTTTATCTGTGTAGATAATAAGGTCCCAACAGACTGTCACATCAACAATTTTTTTTTGAGAAACTTAAGGTATAAATTAGCATTAAAATTTAAGAATGCAGGTATTTACTTTATGCCATAATGTCAGAAAATCCATAAGTAGCACCTTTTCTAATTAAAAGGCTCATTGTCAAAAGAATCTAGAAAAACAACAAATATAAATTCAGTAAACAACCTTTCAATTAAAATCCAGATTTAAAATTTTCTTTAATTTTGAAGGCAGAGACTTTGTCCTTTCAATAGGACCTGTGCTTTCTCCCAGTACTTGCATTTTGTATTTAATGTGCATTTCATAGAGTTCTTGTATCATGTTTTGCATGAAAATGTGATTATGCTCTCTGTGATTCATGGTAAATGGAATTTAGGAAGAGAAAAAGCCTAGATAATAGATAAATACTTTAGTAGTATATTTGAAGTATATTTGATACTTTACAAATCATAATATTACACCTGCTTAGCTCCCATAATTATAAGATCTTTTTTATATTGCTTTATATTTCTCTAGGACCTTGATTACATTATTTCATTTAGTTTTATTTTAAGGTTTTACATTGCATTTAATTGAGAACTATACCAAAATCAGTTTTTAGAAAGCATTTCAAAATTCTTCATAGAAAAAAAAGCTATTAAAAAATTTTCCTTTATTGTCTGTAAATTTAAGCACCAAAAAAGTTGAAAATTTATATATACATGTTTTTTTCTTAGTAACATTAAAGACACCTCAAATTTAAAATCATTTAAATAACAGCTTAAGATTAATTCATCTGCCCTAAAATTCATCCTTGTATTGTATACAATTCAGTGGTTGTTAGTACAGTCACAAAGTTGTGTAGCCATTACTACTATCTTATTTCATAATATTTTCATCATCTGCATAAGAAACCCTGTACCCATTCGCTGTTTAGGTTTGTAATATTTTTAAAAGCAAAAACAAACTGCACATGGAGACGGTCCCTGGCATACACAGGATTTTTCGACATCATGATGATGCAAAAACAGAATGAATTCAGTAGAAACTATACCATGAACTTTGTTTTTAGCTTTTCCTGGATAGCGATATGTGGTACGATCCTTTCTCTTGATGCTGGCCAGCGACAGCGAGCTGTAGCTCTGGTCAGGCACGAGATCACGAGGGTGAGCAACTGATACACTTAGAACCATTCTGTACCCATACGACCATTCTGTTCTTTACTTTCAGTACAGTGTTCAGTAAATCCCATGAGATACTCAACACGTTATTGAAAATAGACTTTGTTAGATGATCTTGCCCAAATGTGAGTTCATGTAAGTTTTCTGAGCATGTTAAATAAGGTAGGCCAGGCCAAGCTATGATGTTTGGTAGTTCAGGTGTATTAAATGCATTTTGACTTATGATATTTTCAACTTATATTGGGTTTATTGGGATGTAGCCCCATCATAAGTCAAGGAAGATAATGTATTTTTTTCTGGAAACAGAACTAACAAAATCTTAGATGATGTTCATTTGCTGATAGGAAGCAATTAGTGAAATTTGAGTTTTTTCTTGGGTATGCTTCTACACCACCTGTGTTGAGCACTTTTGACTTCAGGCTTGGGAGAAAACTTCCAAAGGATAATATTATGATAACATTTTTTTTCTGAAAACTTTTATACTATTTGGACTTGCAATACCTGTCTTTTTAAATGTCTTTCTTCCATGTGTATAATAAATGTGGTAACTGAATGCATTAATGGTCTTGATTTTCCATCCTTCACACAGCCAGGGATTTTGTCATGTAACTTGTAGCGCCCTCCCACTCAGCTTCTTGATGGTCATGTCATTATCTTTGTCGAAGATGACTTTAGTAGGTTAAATACAAGTAGAGATATGAAGTGAGCTTGAACTTTTGGGATATTTTCTCTTGCCATCTGCCATTGCTATAAAAAAAAGGGGGGGCGGGCTAACCAGTTGTTCCCAGGAGGAAAATGAGACATGCGGATCATGGTCAATCAGAGCCCATCAATCACATGAGCTCACCAGCTGACCTGAAGATGAATGAACAAGTCTAGCAAGGTCGGCACAGATCAGCCAATAGCCAAATTGATGGGTCTTCCGAGAGAGCCCATCCCAGATCAGCAGTCTGCTAACCCAGCCACCTCAGAAACGTGAGCAATGAGTGCTTATCGCTATATATGCTATTGAGGTTCTGTGGTTGCTCCTTATGGAATATGTATGGTGACAGTAGGTAACTGAATCAGTTAATAAGAAAAGATATAATACCACTTTAGAAAGTCAATAATTTCCCAAGCTATAGACACCTGTGTATTGATAGAATTTCCTTAAGTCACTGTGATCAAACCCTTTCTCGCTATAACCATTGCAGTAGTGAACTCTGCTCCTAGCACAGATGGAGTAAAATGGTTAGAGAAGGGGATTAAGGAATTCTTTTAGTATTTGGTTTAAAAGAAGGACAGTTTTTTCCTCTCAACCAGCAAGGCAACCTCAAGTCGTAGTATAATCTTTTGGAGCCGAAAGACATCTTTTACAGAAAATAATCACCACAGAATCAAAGAAGAGTTGAAATAAATGAATACCGGCATGTGTTACTTAAAAAGATAACTTGTTACAAAAATATCCAGCCAAGCAGACTGCTTCCAATAGTTTCAGTGTATTGGCTATGTTTCTGCAATCACAGCCACACGGGGCGGAGCACAGCGCTCCCCCTGCAGGAATGGGCAGGATTTGCATTCTGAGCGTTTGGAGCATGGACATACCTCAGGCAACCAGAAGGAGAAAAGTAAGAAGTCACTTTGACCCAAACGAATTAAAGCATAGTGCCGCAAGCTGAGAACACGTGATCAGTCAACAAGTAGTGCCTCACGCTGAGGACACGTGATCAGTCAACAAGTAGTGCCTCACGCTGAGGACACGTGATCAGTCAACAAGCCCAAAAAACTTGCAAGACGTAAAGTAAGAGGCTGAGACAAGAATTACGGGCAGAGGAAACCTGGAACCAAAGAACAATGTCTGGGGTGATGCAAGTTATCTCCGGCTAT